>JAWQFJ010002780.1:51754-53832 GCA_034096865.1 Theodoxus fluviatilis
TCACATGCGAAACAAAAGTGAGTCTATGTACTGAGCCGTGTTGTCCGTCCGGGCGTCCGGGCGTAAAAAACTTAAACGTTGGATTTTTCTCGGAGACTATTAAGTCTATCAACACCAAATGTCGCATGATGGTGTATGATGACAAGGCCTCAAAAAACATACATGGTGACTTGACCTTGCTTCAAGGTCAAGGTCACAGGAGCCATAAATGTGGTCTCAAAAACAGTCATTTTTCACATTTTCCCAATTTTCTCCCACGTTATTGAGAATGGCGACCTTAGCTACAAGTGGTATATAGGTCAAAGCAAGCCCTATCTTTTGATACCAGTTTGGTTGACCTTGCTTCAAGGTCAAGGTCACAGGAGCTCTTCAAAGTTGGATTGTATACATATTTTGAAGTGACCTTGACCCTGAACTATGGAAGATAACTGTTTCAAACTTAATAATTATGTGGGGCACATGTTATACTTTCATCATGAGACAAATTTGTTCACATATCATCAAGGTCAAGGTCACTTTGACCCTTATGAAATGTGACCAAAATGGGGTAGTGAACCACTAAAAGTGACTATATCTCATGGTAGAAAGTGCCAATAAGCACCATTGTGCTTCCTATGTCTTGAATTAACAGCTTTGTGTTGCATGACCTTGGATGACCTTGACCTTGGGTCAAGGTCACATGTATTTTGGTAGGAAAAATGTGTAAAGCATTTCTTTGTGTATGATGTCATTAGTAGGTTTAGTTGTTTGACCTTGACCTTGAAGGTCACCTGAAGGTCAAGGTCATATAAAGGTCAAGGTCAAGCATGTGAGTCGTATGGGCTTTGCCCTTCTTGTTTAATATTTGTGTGTGTATGTTCATTTGTGTGTGTGTGTTCATTTGTGAGTGTGTGCGTGTGTGTGTGTGTGTGTGTGTGTGTGCGTTTGTGTGTGTGTGTTTGTGTGTGTGTGCGTGTATGTGTGTTTTTGACTCACATGCGAAGCAAAAGTGAGTCTATGTACTCACCCGTTTCGTCCGTCCGGGCGTCCGGGCGTCCGAAAACTTTAACGTTGGATTTTTCTTGGAGACTATTAAGTCTATCAATACCAAATGTGGCATGATGGTGTATGATGACAAGGCCTCAAAAAACATACATAGTGACTTGACCTTGCTTCAATGTCAAGGTCGCAGGGGCCATAAATGTTGTCTAAAAAAACAGTCATTTTTCACATTTTCTCAATTTTCTCTGAAGTTTTTGAGATTGGATACCTCACCTATATATGGTATATAGGGCAAAGTAAGCGCTATCTTTTGATACCAGTTTGATTGACCTTGCTTCAAGGTCAAGGTCACAGGAGCTCTTCAAAGTTGGATTGTATACATATTTTGAAGTGACCTTGACCCTGAACTATGGAAGATAACTGTTTCAAACTTAATAATTATGTGGGGCACATGTTATACTTTCATCATGAGACACATTTGGTCACATATCATCAAGGTCAAGGTCACTTTGACCCTTATGAAATGTGACCAAAATGGGGTAGTGAACCACTAAAAGTGACCATATCTCATGGTAGAAAGTGCCAATAAGCACCATTGTGCTTCCTATGTCTTGAATTAACAGCTTTGTGTTGCATGACCTTGGATGACCTTGACCTTGGGTCAAGGTCACATGTATTTTGGTAGGAAAAATGTGTAAAGCATTTCTTAGTGTATGATGTCATTGGTAGGTTTAGTTGTTTGACCTTGACCTTGAAGGTCACCTGAAGGTCAAGGTCATATAAAGGTCAAGGTCAAGCATGTGAGTCGTATGGGCTTTGCCCCATCTTGTTAATGTTTGTGTGTGTATGTTCATGTGTGTGTCTGTGTCTGTGTGTGTGTGTGTGTGTATGTGTGTTTTTCAAGGATGATCTGCCCATGAAGATAATTCCTTTTCTAGTTGAGATAATGGATGTGCGTGCATGATGCTTGTTTAGCTCTGCCCAGGACCCTCATTGATGTTATTGCTTGTTTTCTTTGCCTGAAGGTTCCATCCAGTGTCTTTGCCATGTGCAAGGTGCTCCAGAAGGAGGTATGGACATGATTCCATGGATTTTTC
>JAWQFJ010002780.1:53842-68842 GCA_034096865.1 Theodoxus fluviatilis
ACTGGCAGTAGTTGCAGGTGAAGTCCCTGGGGCCGGGACGCAAAAGGTGTCCAAAACAACACAGGATGCAAGTCCTAGTCGGAACGGTGGGACAGCCCTGAATGTCAAGGGGCACAGTAAAAGCACAGCAGTTGTCACCAAATTGGAAGTGCTTACTTTACAGAGTCAGATGAATCATGCTCTGATGTAGTATCAACATACGTGTACTACGACTAGAACAGGCATAGGCGGGTCCAAGTCAGACGTTGTATACACACAAGTGTAAGCCACAAAACGGTCCCCTGGACCCAACACCAGGTGACGCAGTGGGTGCGCACTCTGGTTGTTCAGGAGGGAGGGAGGCCCCCCCGGCGGCAAAAGGCCAGCAGTCGGAAGTGATGACTGGTGGATTGCGCTGGGTGGTGCAAGGTAAGCTAGCGGAACTCCAGGAAGATGTTCCCGCTCCCCTGCGTTATGGATCTAGTCCAACAAACACGTTCTCCTATGCATCAGCCCAAGGCACACTAGAGAGATAAAATGTGTGATGGAAGTTCAAAACACAAGTGGTTTTGTAATGCCCAAATGCTGGAACGCCCTTAAAACCAACGACGTCTAGAAGGAGAGCATTTTCAAAAGAAAGGCAAACAAAAAAGCAATAGTAAAAACTAGTTAAAACAGAAATCCTTGTTACCTAGATAAAATGTAGATGCCAAGCGTTTCAAAAATTCATAAAAAGCGGCGGGTGCGGAAAGGTGGAAAAGCACAGGATGGGTACAAGAGGCATGCACATATCGATGTATAGAGAGGACAGAACGGCTACCAAAGATACTAAAACTGCCACTCTTAACCAGCATTTTCCTGAAATATTACAACAAAATATAAAAATTTTAAAAAAAGTAAGACAGCAACACCAAATCAGTAATCAATGATAAAATAAATTTTGAGTAAAATATCAGTTACCACCGGGTATATCTACTCGACTACATGTGGGAGATCTTAATAATTATGTGGGGCCACACTGATGCTCCTTTCTGCATCATTAGACACTTTTGGTCACCTATCATCAAGGTCAAGGTCACTTTGACCCTTATGAAATGTGACCAAAATGGGGTAGTGAACCACTAAAAGTGACCATATCTCATGGTAGAAAGTGCCAATAAGCACCATTGTGCTTCCTATGTCTTGAATTAACAGCTTTGTTTTGCATGACCTTGGATGACCTTGACCTTGGGTCAAGGTCACATGTATTTTGGTAGGAAAAATGTGTAAAGCATTTCTTAGTGTATGATGTCATTGGTAGGTTTAGTTGTTTGACCTTGACCTTGAAGGTCACCTGAAGGTCAAGGTCATATAAAGGTCAAGGTCAAGCATGTGAGTCGTATGGGCTTTGCCCCATCTTGTTAATGTTTGTGTGTGTATGTTCATGTGTGTGTCTGTGTGTGTGTGTATGTGTGTGTATGTGTATGTGTGTTTTTCAAGGATGATCTGCTTGTGAAGATAATTCCTTTTCTAGTTGAGATAATGGATGTGCGTGCATGATGCTTGTTTAGCTCTGCCCAGGACCCTCATTGATGTTATTGCTTGTTTTCTTTGCCTGAAGGTTCCATCCAGTGTCTTTGCCATGTGCAAGGTGCTCCAGAAGGAGGTATGGACATGATTCCATGGATTTTTCCCTTTCTCTTTTTGTCATCCTTCTCTCTTGAATGATATTGATAATTTTCTTTCTTCCATTCTTTCTTTTTCTTCTTTCTTTTAAAAAAAATAGTTTTTCTTCTTTTTTCCTTGTTTTTATATGCTTCTTCTTCCTTCCTTCCTTCCCTTCCTTCCTTCCTTCCTTCCCTACCTTCCTTCCTTCCTTTCCTTCCTTCCTTCCTTTCCTACCTTCCTTCCATCCTTTCTTCCTTCTTTCCTTTCTTTCTTTCTTCCTTCTTTCCATTCTTTCTTTCTTCCTTCTTTCCTTTCTCCTCTTCCCTCCCTCCCTCCCTCCCTCCCTCCCTCCCTCCCTCCCTCCCTCCCTCCCTCCCTCCCTCCCTCCCTCCCTCCCTCCGCCTTCTCTCCTTCTTCTTCTCTCCTTCTTCTTCTTCTTCTTCTTCTTCTTCTTCTTCTTCTTCTTCTTCTTCTTCTTCTTCTTCTTCTTCTTCTTCTTCTTCTTCTTCTTCTTCTTCTTTATTTCACCTCCATTAATGCATTATATATATAGAAAATATCAATGTCATTTTCACCCCATTTATACCTCTTTCTTCTATCACCAGCAGTTTCATTAGATGCAAATTAATAAGTTCAGTGTATGCCTGATGATCTGAGAAAATTCCAGTCTATTCCCTTCAGGGCTTTAGTTCTGTATTAGAAACAGCTGATTTCTTACTAAACTAATCATTTTCATGAATTTTGATTTGGTAAAGAATGTCAGCTTTGAGTACTCAACTCATTCCAGAATGCATTGCCGTGACCTATATAATGTATATGGTAATCATGGTACCCTGTAAGTGTAACTGCAGAAAATGGACTATCAATCTTTTGTGTACTAGCGGTCTTGTATCTTGTACGGTCACGATGGTCAGTGGCAATTGTGAAATGATAATCACGGTACCCTGTGTAAGTAATGAAAATGTGCCAACCATCTTGTGTGTCAATATGATCAGTGATAATTGTGACCAGCATTTTCCATGGAAGTCAAAGGAAGAGTTTGTTGGGCTGTTTAATTTATTTATGATGTCAGAGCATTTAAAAGTCTCCACTGCATAGTTGTAAGTGGAAGTGCCCTTGATATATCCTTGTTGTTATTGATTTGCAGGCACTACTGCTCCATGACAATTGGATCAGCAATCTTTCAGCCTCTGGAAAGCTGTCAGACTTGGCCACCCTGAGAGTAAGTAGAGTGCAATCTGTCATGCTTCTGTATACCTACATTCTTTCATTCTTCTCCTGCTGCTTCTCCTCCTCCTGCTGCTTCTCCTCCTCCTGCTCTTTCTCCTCCTACTCCTATTCCTTCTACTCCTCCTCCTCCTGCTTCTCCTCCTCCTCCTGCTTCTCCTCCTCCTCCTGCTTCTCCTCCTCCTCCTGCTTCTCCTCCTCCTGCTCTTGCTCCTCATCCTCTTCCTACTCCTATTCCTTCTACTTCTCTTCCTCCTGCTTCTCCTCATCCTATTCCTGTACTTACTGCTTCTCCTCTTTGTATTCATGTACTTACTGCTCCTCCTCCTCCTCCTCCTCCTCCTCCTCCTCCTCCTCCTCCTCCTCCTCCTCTCCCTCCTCCTCCTCCTCTCCTCCTCCCTCCTCCTCCTCCTCCTCCCCCCCCCCCCTCCTCCTCCTCCGCCTCCTGCTGCTGCTGCTCCTCCTTCTCCTCCTCCTCTTGCTGCTTTTCCTCCTCCTACTCCTGTGCTTACTGCTTCTCTTTCTCCTGCTCTTGCTCCTCCTCCTCCTCCTCCTCCTCCTCCTCCTCCCTCCTCCTCCTCTTCCTCCTCCTTCCTCTCTGCTCCTCCTCCTCCTCCTCCTCCTCCTCCTCCTCCTCCTCCTCCTCCTCCTCTTTCTCCTCTAACTCCTATTCCTTCTACTCCTTCTGCTCCTCCTCCTCCTCCTCCTCCTACTCCTGCTCCTCCTGCTTCTCTTTCTCCTCCTGCTGCTTCTGATTGTTCCTGCTCCTTCTGTTCCTGCTTCTCCTGCTCCTTCTGTTCCTACTCCTATGCTCCTCCTGTTTCTACTCCTGCATGTATTGATGCTTCACCCGGAGCGGGGTTGTAGGACTATGATATGCTTGCAAAGGAGACCACTGAAATGGACTATAGTGATGATGTTAATGTAACTAAATTATTTATATTTTTACTAGCCTAGAACAGTAGAAGGGTCATTGTAATCATTATAGTCTGTTTCAGTGATTGCCTTTGCTGGCATATCATAGTTGTGTGAAATCTACTGCTCTTGCTTCTTCTGCTCCTGCTCTCCCAGCACTAGCTCTTCCTATCACTAGCTCCTCCTACTCCAACTCCAACTCCTCCTACTCCAACTCCTCCTTCTTGAACTCCTCCTCCTCCTCTTTCTCCTTCTGCCCTACCTGATCCTGCTGCTGCAGCTGCTCATCTTCCACTTTCCTTTAGTCTTCCTGATTTTCCTGCTCCCTCTAGTCTTCAGTTCCGTCCACCTCTTTATACTCCTCCTCTTTCTACTCCTCCTCTTTCTACTCCTCCTCTTTCTACTCCTCTTTCTACTGCCACCATTGCTCCTCCTTGCTCTGCCCCCTCCCCCATCTACACCTGCCCCCTCCCCTCCAATCCACCCACCCCCTCCCCTCCAATCTACCTGCCCCCTCCACTCCAATCCACCTGCCCCCTCCACTCCAATCCACCTTCCCCCTCCCCTCCAATCCACCTGCCCCCTCCCCTCCAATCCACCTTCCCCCTCCCCTCCAATCCACCTGCCCCCTCCTCTCCAATCCACCTGCCCCCTCCCCTTTAATCCACCTGCCCCCTCCCCTCCAATCCACCTGCCCCCTCCAATCCACCTTCCCCCTCCCCTCCAATCCACCTCCCCCCTCCCCTCCAATCCACCTCGCCCCTCCCTCCAATCCACCTTCCCCTCCCCTCCAATCCACCTTGTCCCTCCCCTCCAATCCACCTGCCCCCTCCCCTCCAATCCACCTTCCCCCTCCCCTCCAATCCACCTTGTCCCTCCCCTCCAATCCACCTTCTCCCTCCCCTTCAATCCACCCACCCCATCCCCTCCAATCCACCTGCCCCCTCCCCTCCAATCCACCTTCTCCCTCCCCTCCAATCCACCTGCCCCCTCCCCGCCAATCCACCTGCCCCCTCCCCACCAATCCACCTGCCCCCTCCCCTCCAGTCCACTTGCCCCCTCCCCTCCAATCCACCTGCCCCCTCCCCTCCAATCCACCCACCCCCTCCCCTCCAATCCACCTTCCCCCTCCCCTCCAATCCACCTGCCCCCTCCCCTCCAATCCACCTGCCCCCTCCCCTCCAATCCACCTGCCCCCTCCTTGACAATCCCCTTGCCCCCTCCCCTCCAATCCCCTTGCCCCCTCCCGCCAATCCACCTGCCCCCTCCCCGCCAATCCCCTTGCCCCTCCCCGCCAATCCATCCCTCACATCTGGGGTGCATTGCACACACTAAGGACTTGCAAGATCATGCAAAGAGTAGAGCAGTGTCAAATTGAGGAAACAGACATAAAGCAGTCAAATGGCTGACACCGGCCTATTGTTTGCCAACTAGGTAGGATAGCTAGGCGACCCCTGTTCTCCCAATCCCTTGCCGATTTTCCATCTCCCTCATTTTTCTGTCTTTCTCTGTTTTCTTTTCCTCTCTGCCCTTTTTCTCCTAGTTAAATTGACCTATTTTTTTGTTATTAAATAAATTGTCACATGGTCTTATAAGAGTTGTGTGATTTCAGGTTTTGGACATCCACAACAATGAAATGAAAGAACTTCCCAATGACATAGGAGTTCTGGAAAATCTTCAGGTACCTATCCGTGTTTTTGTCTCACATCATGTTTCTCTATGGTATTACTATTAGTGGAGGTTCATTGCATACATATTCCATTCCGTTTCATTCTGAATGGACTGTATTTGTATTCAAGTAAAATCTTGTTTGTATGCATGGCAGTTTCTAATGTTGTTTTGAATGGGTGGCTGCATTGTCTGTTAATGTATAGTCCATTGATCAGACTCTGTGAATAATAGGTGCAGTGGAACAAAGCAACAAAGCAGGCTACAGTTATCGTATGGTTTGTGTATCTCTATTCTCCACTCTGTGCCGCCGTTGCCATGCCAACCCAAGTTACCAGCAATTAGGTGAGCTCCTGCCTGCAGTTTCCTCATCAGATTCATTGTTCTAAATTTAGCCATTATGTGTTCTCTCTACAGCAGTTCTGCCATGAGATCATCGCATCATTTCTAAATTTAGAACAGTGAGTTCCAGGAGGAGATAGCATGCAGGAATTCGCTCCTTCTCTGGCTGCTGGGAGCAGTGAGGGATGGAGAATAGCATGTGGGACATAGTTTCTTAACACACACACACACACACACACACACACACACACACACACACACACACACACACACACACACACACACACCAAAAAAAGGAAATATGATTATGGTCACCACCACCACCACACAAAAAAAAAGTTGTGGTTATAGTAACTCAACCAACCCTTTGGTTTTTTTCTGTCAACCCTAAACTTCCCCCACCCCCCACCCCCCCACCCCCACCACCCCCCCATCCCCCACCCCCCCACCCCACCCCACCTCACCCATCACCCCACGATTATTAAAAAAAGAAAAAAAGAAATGACAGAAAGAAATTGAAGGTAAACAATTGTCATCTGTTATTGAAAAAAAGATTTTTGCTGACCCACTGTGTGCCCTTCGTATTAGTTTTTTCAGGGAAGGAGAAATGCCTCTTTATGTTCAGATTAACCTACTGTATACATGACATTCTTCACACACACACACATAAGCAGATAAGCAAACACAGATAAAACATCCACACATGTGCACAGTTTCAATATGGTCTCCTTTATATTTCTTTAAAAGTAGGCCTACCTACAGGCGCATATGTGCACGCGTGCACACACACACACACACACACACACACACACACACACACACACACACACACACACACACACACATTTTGTAATTTTTGCCATGTTATGTAACCACACATTTTTTGTGTGCCTAATTTCTTCACAGCTGAGGCTTTTGAATTTGGTGCAACAAGAATTAGCTGGATGTCTTTGCTACAGAAGAGTAATAATGGGGGGAAATTCTGGCATATAGAGTACAGTAGTCGCCGCTTATAAAACACGCGGTTAATAAAAACAGCCGTTTTTTTTAAACAGTTTGTCCGGTCCGGATTTACATCGTTACTGATGGACATGTTCAACACGCAAACGGTTAATAAAAACGCCGCTTATTAAAAACACTATTGTTCGGTCATAATGTGTTTTTAATAAGCGGCGACTACTGTATTAAGGAAAAGCATATGTGATGTATATCTTTTGGCAAGAGATATAGTCAGAACTTTTTAAAAGATAATTTCATGTTCATTTGATGCATGCACAGATTTGCCGAGACAAATAAACCTGTCGAGGGATACTGAAGAGGCTGAGACAGATTGTCATGCATGCCGTTGTGTTTGTGCTGCATTGTCAGATGATTCTTATCAAGACTGAAGATGATGTTCATCCTTCGGTGTCAAAGATGACCATGACTTCAGTGACAAGTGGAAGATCTGTGACTGGGTGCGAATGTGACTGATGATGTTAGTCCAAGCCCTAATGGCTTGCCCACAAAGTCCACCTACTTGATGGTTGCCTCAGCACACATGAACCATTCATGATGATGCACACCTCCATATGTATGTTGTCATGCCTTGCTGGCTGGCTGCCTGCAGGTGCTCAATGTGGAGCACATGAACCATTCATGATGATGCACACCTCCATGTGTATGTTCTCATGCCTTGCTGGCTGGCTGCCTGCAGGTGCTCAATGTGGAGCACATGAACCATTCATGATGATGCACACCTTCATATGTATGTTCTCATGCCTTGCTGGCTGGCTGCCTGCAGGTGCTCAATGTGGAGCACATGAACCATTCATGATGATGCACACCTTCATATGTATGTTGTCATGCCTTGCTGGCTGGCTGCCTGCAGGTGCTCAATGTGGAGCACATGAACCATTCATGATGATGCACACCTCCATATGTATTTAGTCATGCCTTGCTGGCTGGCTGCCTGCAGGTGCTCAATGTGGAGCACATGAACCATTCATGATGATGCACACCTCCATGTGTATTTAGTCATGCCTTGCTGGCTGGCTGCCTGCAGGTGCTCAATGTGGAGCACATGAACCATTCATGATGATGCACACCTCCATATGTATGTTGTCATGCCTTGCTGGCTGGCTGCCTGCAGGTGCTCAATGTGGAGCACATGAACCATTCATGATGATGCACACCTCCATGTGTATTTAGTCATGCCTTGCTGGCTGGCTGCCTGCAGGTGCTCAATGTGGAGCACATGAACCATTCATGATGATGCACACCTCCATGTGTATGTTCTCATGCCTTGCTGGCTGGCTGCCTGCAGGTGCTCAATGTGGAGCACATGAACCATTCATGATGATGCACACCTCCATGTGTATGTTCTCATGCCTTGCTGGCTGGCTGCCTGCAGGTGCTCAATGTGGAGCACATGAACCATTCATGATGATGCACACCTCCATATGTATGTTGTCATGCCTTGCTGGCTGGCTGCCTGCAGGTGCTCAATGTGGAGCACATGAACCATTCATGATGATGCACACCTCCATGTGTATTTAGTCATGCCTTGCTGGCTGGCTGCCTGCAGGTGCTCAATGTGGAGCACATGAACCATTCATGATGATGCACACCTCCATGTGTATGTTCTCATGCCTTGCTGGCTGGCTGCCTGCAGGTGCTCAATGTGGAGCACATGAACCATTCATGATGATGCACACCTCCATGTGTATGTTCTCATGCCTTGCTGGCTGGCTGCCTGCAGGTGCTCAATGTGGAGCACATGAACCATTCATGATGATGCACACCTCCATGTGTATGTTCTCATGCCTTGCTGGCTGGCTGCCTGCAGGTGCTCAATGTGGAGCACATGAACCATTCATGATGATGCACACCTCCATGTGTATGTTGTCATGCCTTGCTGGCTGGCTGCCTGCAGGTGCTCAATGTGGAGCACATGAACCATTCATGATGATGCACACCTCCATGTGTATGTTCTCATGCCTTGCTGGCTGGCTGCCTGCAGGTGCTCAATGTGGAGCACATGAACCATTCATGATGATGCACACCTCCATGTGTATGTTCTCATGCCTTGCTGGCTGGCTGCCTGCAGGTGCTCAATGTGGAGGGCAACAAGCTGAAGAGACTGCCAGACTCCATCGGAGACCTCTCTGCACTGCAGACACTCAACGTCAAACGTGAGTTTTGCCAGCTCTGCTGTTTTCTTGATAGAAAGTCTACATACTCTGTTGATATGCTCTCTCAGTTCCTTGATTTTGCATCTGTGCATGTGTACATAGGTGTCTATTAGTTCCAAAGGACAATGGATCTTTGCTGATGGATGCTAGTCCTATTCTGTTGTTGAGACTCGAGAGTGCAGTGCAGGAGTGGCAGTATCTGTAATGTTCTTAAAACCACCCAGCTGGGGGGGTGGGGATGGGGGAGATTGATAGAAAACAATAAAATGTGTGCTGTCATATCTTCCCTGCCCTATGAGCACTTAAGGAATCCACTATTTAAGTTTCAAAAAAGCCTTTTCAGTGAAAAAAAGTTTGGTTCATGTTCAATCTGGCCTCTTCAAAAAAATTGTTTACAGAAAAGAAAAGAAGAGTGCAGGCTGACCACCGACCCTTTTATTTTGTTGCCTTGTTACAGTAACCACACCAAAAAACTGAGGGGTTGGGCGGGGGTGGGTGGGTGGGGGTGGGGTGTCTTATCCACAGCGATGTCATCATTATCATCTTCGTCATTGCAGGCAACAACCTCCAGACTCTCCCTGACTCCATCGGCCGACTGGGCTGCCTTCGGCTGCTGGACATTTCCGAGAACGGGATCACCTCGCTGCCTCGCTGTCTGTGTGAGGTCCGGACGCTGGAAACACTGATTATGGACGAAAGCAAGATGAAGTACCCGCCCAAAGGTGAGCAGCATTGTCACATGTGCACTTCAACTTCTTGTTGCAGTTGTCCTGTTGCCGAGTCAGTAGATAATGATGTGGTCAAGCCATGTTGACAGTTCCTCTGTTTTGTTGTTGTTGTTGTTGTTTCTTTTTTAAACAAAACTATTTGTTAGGGTATTTATTGAACAGATGTATTGGGGAGTTGAGATATGTGACCATGCTTGAGAAACAAGGCTGAGTATAGAAAGTAGTTTTTAAGAAAATACGGAGTAAAGTTTTCAACGCAGCAAGTCATGTGTACGTTTTCCATATATATGTCATGGTACTGTAAAGATATTGAAGATTTCCTCAATAAACATGCTTTTTTGCTGGAATATGCATGACTAAATAAATAATAGAACAACAAGGAAGGGTGACCAATGAAGTGTGGCGATGCGACGTTGCAGGGACAAGCTTTCGGAGAATTAACTCCTTCCCAGTGGTTTGTGGCTGGCGTGGGGCGGGCTTGTGAAGGGGTCTTGTGAAGGGGTCTTGTGAAGGGGTCTTGTGAAGGGCTCGTGAAGGGGCCTCGTGAAGGGGTCTTGTGAAGAGGCCATGTGAAGGGGTCTTGTGAAGGGGCCTCGTGAAGGGGTCTTGTGAAGAGGCCATGTGAAGGGGTCTTGTGAAGGGGCCTTGTGAAGGGGCCTTGTGAAGGGGCCTTGTGAAGGGGCCTTGTGAAGGGGCCTTGTGAAGGGGCCTTGTGAAGGGGTCTTGTGAAGGGGTCTTATGAAGGGGTCTTGTGAAGGGGTCTTGTGAAGGGGTCTTGTGAAGGGGCCTTGTGAAGAGGTCTTGTGAAGGGGTCTTGTGAAGGGGCCTTGTGAAGGGGTCTTGTGAAGGGGTCTTGTGAAGGGGCCTTGTGAAGGGGCCTTATGAAGGGGCCTTGTGAAGGGGTCTTGTGAAGGGGCCTTATGAAGGGGTCTTGTGAAGGGGTCTTGTGAAGGGGTCTCGTGAAGGGGTCTCGTGAAGGGGTCTTGTGAAGGGGCCTTATGAAGGGGTCTTATGAAGGGATCTTGTCAAGGGGTCTCGTGAAGGGGTCTCGTGAAGGGGTCTTGTAAAGGGGTCTTGTGAAGGGGTCTTGTGAAGGGATCATGTGGAGGTGTCTCGTGAAGGGGTCTTGAGGCGTCACTCATGAAGAAGGAGTCAATTCTGCGAAAGCTTGCCCCTGAAATGTTGCATCGCCAGCCTTCATTGGTCACCCTTCTCTTGTGTTCTAGACTATAAGTCTGACACCAGCTCCTCATCTCTTTGTTGAAATAATGTTGTGGTTGAAATATCTCTTTTTTTCTTTTTTCTGACTTTAACCTTGTTTTCTCAAGCACAGTTATATAGTTCTTATTGTTTAAACAAAGATCTTATGAACTGACAATTCCAAAGTTTCTCTTCTTACTCTGTTGGACTTGAGTGCCGTGTTCGACACAATAGACCATGGAATTCTTCTCACCCGTCTTAGAAACGTTTTTGGCATTGGGAACTTAGCACTCTCTTTCCTGCATTCATATCTTTCAGAACGTAGACAGACTGTTTCGATCTTGGGTTTGGCTTCTGATCCTACACCTCTCAAGTACAGGGTCCCTCAGGGCTCTGTTCTGGGTCCTCTGCTGTTTCTACTGTACACCCAACCACTCTCCAATGTAATTCAGTCTCTCACACAGAGCTTTCAAGTACTACGATTTAGGCGTAGCATGCTACGGTTTTGACATGCTTGCTACGATGCGACAATCGTCTGGAAAAACTATGATTTTTCAAAAAATGACGTGATTTTTTTTTTTTAGACCTAAAAAAAAATCCATTCATGAAAAAGCGAATGACCCGCATGCCAGCCTCAAACTGAACTTTTGACCTTCATGTAGAATTGTGTACTGTAACCGACCAATCGCGTTGCGTTTTAACCCCCTGGCAGAAATGCCGGAAACACCCGAAGCACAGTTGTTTGACCGTAAAAATGGCATCAAAGCGAAAGACACCCGCAGAAACTGTCGATCTCGCTGCTACTCCCCCAAAGAAGGCACCAAAGTCTCGACCCAGTTGTCAGCAGTTTAAAGTAGACTACACCAGGGATTATCAATGTATCGTCAGATCTGCAAATCACTCCTCAGCCGCAAGATGCACGTACTGTCAGTCCGATTTTTCGATTGCTCACGGGGGTCGGTTTGACATCGAGAAACACGTGGGTACTGCCACACACAAGAAGAAAGCCGCGGAAAAGCCAAGCAAACCGTTCACTGCCTATTTCAAGCCAGCGACTGCAGAGGACGATCAATCAGTCATTTTAGCAGAATGTTTGTTCACATCGTTCCTTGTGGAACACAATATACCCATCAGTGCAGCAGATCACGCGGGGCCACTTTTTAGGAAAATGTTTCCTTTGAACGCGATTGCACAGGTGTACGGATGTGGTCGAACAAAAACCATTGCGATTGTGAAGTGCCTTGCCCATTCGGCAGTGCAAACATCGGCATTTTCCTTCTTCTGTGTGTGTGCTACGCCTATTTCTTAAATGCTACTCCAAAAAGCTCTGGATGCTACTCTTTGGCCTGATGGTGGGTTGGCAGCTCTGCTCACAGTGAATTTGCTGATGATACCCAGCTCTACAACTCCTCCCATCCCAGTCAAATCCACTCTCTTCTTTCTACCAGCGAACACTGTATCTCTGACATGAAACGGTGGATGACCCTGAACAAGCTCCAACTCAATGACTCAAAAAACTGAAGCACTCCTGGTGGGGGGCGGAGGCAAATAGGATCAGAGTCTGTTAGAAATTTAGGCGTCATGTTAAATGATGATCTGTCAATGAGATCTCATGTCAACAAAGTCTGTCAGTTAGCATATTATGAGCTAAGGAAAATTAGTACCATTCATCATTATCTTTCTCAGCAGGCCACCAAAACGCTCATCACATCACATCACTTGTTCTGTCTCGTCTCGACTATGGAAACTCTCTTCTCGCTGGCATCCCCGACACTCTGCTTAACAAACTCCAGAAAGTTCTGAATTGTGATGCAAGGCTAGTTTTTCGATGTCCCAAACGTGCCCTTGTCTCATCACTCCTACATACACTTCACTGGCTCCCCATCTCTCAGAGGATAGATTATAAACTTGCTACTTTGTGCTTCAAGAACCTCGACAACACCGCACCACACGCTCTTACATAAATTCTTGCAGTCTACACGCCCTCCAGATCTCTACGCTCAGCTGCTGACTTTAGAATGCTTAAGGTCCCCCGCCGTAAAAAGAAAACTCAAGGACAGCGTGCCTTCTCCTATATTGTACCTGTAACCTGGAATAGTCTTCCTCTCTCAGTCCGTCATTCTGACATTCTGCCCCAGTTCAAAAGTGCTCTAAAGACCCACCTCTTCCGATCCGCCTTTCCCGCTGAGCTGCTTCACCTTACTTGACCTGGCCTGCAAGTGCTGTGTATATTGTATAGTTTGTTCTATTTGTTCTATTGAATCTTAGTTTTTGTTTTTTGTTTATGTGTGTAGTATGTGAGTTTTTGTAGGAATGTGGTGTTGAGTGGTTGTGTGAGTGTTGATTCTTTGGATTGTAAACGCCATGAGATTGCCTGTCAAGGGAAGGTATGTGCGATGAATAAACTATAATTATAAATAAACTGATTGAGGAAAGTTTGAGAGAACAACATTTTTGCAACAATATGAGCTTTTGGAATTTTCTTTAGAACAACCCTCTACCTCTGATTTTTCCCATTTTCTTGCCCAGTGCACTGGTTGCTGAAGGAAACATTGTTCCAATAGTTTTTTTCTATCAATAGGCATGCACCTACCCTTCACCTTCATGCCTGTCAACTTTCTATGCCAAATAAATGTATTAAAAAAAAGAGCAACATGAAAAGAATTGTTTCATACGGAAGACATTTAGAGGGGAGGAATGAAGGATAGCTGAGCCTTTATAAGTCTGGGATCTGCAACAGTTAGAAATATATAGCCAAGGATTTAAATGCACTTGCACAAACCTTTACTCTATTTTACCCTTTCTCGTTATTTGATCCTCTTCCCTGCATAAGTCAAGCTCACATTGCAAGAAGATGTGTGACAGACAGCCGTACCAGTCAAACCATTGCCACATGTAAGGAGTTATGGAGTCTCACCAAAAAGCTATGTCATGGAGCGTTTGAGATGTTGAGTAAACTGACTGCTGTTTCTTATTAACCCATTTGCTCTGGTCTGAATGTTGGCTCTCGTTTGTCAATTTTATTTGAAAAATGGCCAAGTAATTCCAATGACGTTTTTGTTTTTTTGCAGATGTGTGTCAAGGCGGAACTGAGGAGATTATGAAATATCTGTGTAAAGGTAGGAGAGATCTTGAACAGTTTATTTGCATCATGTAATTTAATGTATTTTCAGTGATGTGTGAATTAAATCTCTGTTAAGATAGAGGTCAAATTCAATAGTTTGTAGTATGTGATGTATACTCAGTGAAGCGATGTCGTGTGTACATTAAACCATTCAAGATGGTGACTGTTATCAAGGTTTAGAACAATGTTAACGCAGAGAGACCATCAAGTGCATGAAAGAGAAACAAGTGTGAATACTGTGATATTTCCTATCCAGCAGTCATTTCACTCCATCTATCCATTATCCAGCCCCCTGCGGGGTGAGGGTCAGAATAGACCCACCGCATCTCCCTACTCAATTTGTAAGAGGTTATAACATGGATCTTTGTATCTTGACTTGCTCTCATTCTAAACTGTTGTAGGGATGCTCATCCTAAATTGCCTTACATAGCCTACAAAGGCTGATGGGCTATAAAACTCATTCCATCCATCCATCCATTATCCATTTATCCACTCCCATATCCCCCATCCTTCATCCATTTATCTGCCCAAATACCTAACCAGTCCATCCATTCAGAGCACCTGTCTTCTCACCTGGCCTATGAAAGCAGTGATGTCCTGAGATCCGTTGACCAATTCATCTTTACCATGCACTCATGCTGTTTTGCCTCATGGTAAATTGTAAAGCTGTTTGAGACCCAGACATGTGTGAAAAGTCATTATATGAAACCACACCTGTACTTTTTTTTTACCTTTCTGTTTATCTGATTATCTGCCTGTCCACAGACTATGGACTGGAGTACCAGCCCCCTTCCAACTTCTTGCTCAACGTGCTGGAGCCTCCCAAGATCACGAGGTCCTCCTGGAACACTTCCTCCCTCAAGATGCAGAATGAGGAGAACAAGCTCATAGTGAGTGTGCCTGCCTTGTGTTTCTGTACTGTCATTTGTAACCCTCCCTCGAGTAGTGAGTGTGCCTGCCTTGTGTTTCTGTACACTAAGTTGTAACCCTCCCTCGA
>JAWQFJ010002780.1:71342-103842 GCA_034096865.1 Theodoxus fluviatilis
TCCTTCTTCTTCCTCTTCTTCTTCCTCTCCTACTTCCTCTCCTGCTTCTTCTTCATCTTGTGGATTTTTTATAGAGACATTGCATGCTACAAAGCTGTGCTGTTTCATTGCAGGCCACTGTGGAGCAGTATGAGCATATGAAGGTATGAGAATTTTTCTTGTTTAGAAAATGTATTTCTTCTGTTGTCTTGGCTTGTGCCATAAGTTCCAAACTTGAAGATTCAAATATGATATCCATGCGATGCTGCACCTCCTCTGATCATGCATAGATCTTGCTTTTTGACCTTTGCAATTTGAAGAGTTCTTAAAGAAATTGATTCTGTGGCAATATTCTGTGATGGAAGAGGTGTTGTTTTTGGACTTCTGAGAAGATTCATTTTCATGAAATAACCAGCCATCATCAAGAAAAAAGAGAGAAATGATTAGAAATGAAGTTTTGCACATGAAATAATTTTGAACATCGTCTTGTATATGAAATTATGACACGAAACCATGCATGAGAAACAAGGGTAAAGTGGGGAAAACAATTTTTGAGAAAACGCTGAGTAAAAATCACCAACGCACTGAGTCACATGAACACTTTCCTGAGCTTTACATCACTGTAAAAAATACAGGTTTTCCTCTATGAAAATGCAGTGGGTTTTTTCAGGAATGTGCATGAATGAATGAAAAATATCATAGCTGAAACATCTCATCTTGTCATCGTTTATGCTTTAGCATTGTTTCCCCTGCACTGTCACACACTGTCTTGTTTCCCCTGCACTGTCACACACTGTCTTGTTTCTCCTGCACTGTCACACACTGTCTTGTTTCTGCTGCACTGTCAAATACTGTCTTGTTTCTGCTGCACTGTCACACACTGCCTTGTTTCTGCTGCACTGTCACACACTGTCTTGTTGCTCCTGCACTGTCACACACTGCCTTGTTTCTGCTGCACTGTCACACACTGCCTTGTTTCTGCTGCACTGTCACGCACTGTCTTGTTTCTCCTTCACTGTCACACACTGTCTTGTTTATCCTGCACTGTCACACACTGCCTTGTTTCTCCTGCACTGTCACACACTGTCTTGTTTCTCCTGCACTGTCACACACTGTCTTGTTTCTCCTGTACTGTCACACACTGTCTTGTTTCTCCTGCACTGTCACACACTGCCTTGTTTCTGCTGCACTGTCACGCACTGTCTTGTTTCTCCTGCACTGTCACACACTGCCTTGTTTCTGCTGCACTGTCACACACTGTCTTGTTTCTGCTGCACTGTCACGCACTGTCTTGTTTCTCCTGCACTGTCACACACTGCCTTGTTTCTCCTGCACTGTCACACACTGTCTTGTTTCTCCTGTACTGTCACACACTGTCTTGTTTCTCCTGCACTGTCACACACTGCCTTGTTTCTGCTGCACTGTCACGCACTGTCTTGTTTCTCCTGCACTGTCACGCACTGTCTTGTTTCCTTTATAGAATAATGCAGCTGTGTTGTATTGCTGTGTAATTGTCTAGCTGTAAATTGTGTAATGCTTTCATCATGGAGACTTGACATTTTTCTCACGTGAGTTTAGAATAATTTGGAATGGGCTCCATCCTTCTAATATTTTGTATTCATTTGTTGACAGTTTACTGTTAATAATTACATCAGTCAACATACAGATATTTTCATGCCTACTGATAATCCATTATGATAACATCTCTCAAAGTGCATATGCCTGTCATGATCCATGATAATCACCCACGTTTTTTGTAAAGCAAGACTTCTTTTCAATGCTGCATATAGTAGTAAGGCAGGGTCATTGCATAAATCTCAATGCTGTGAAGTCAAAGAGAGTCACTGGGGATGTCTCCTGCAGGAGCGCAAGAGACAGGAGCGCATGGAGCTGGAGCGCCAGCTGCTGGAGGAGCAGCAGGAACAGGTACAGCTGCAGGTTGCCTCCAACTTCCAGAAACGGCAGCTGCTCTCCACCATCACCAAGGTAACCGCGGTTGTCTCTAATAGAAGTGAGATGATGATGATGATGATTATGATGGTGATGATTCTGCTGCTGCTGCTGCTGCTGCTAATGGTGATGATTCTGCTGCTGCTGCTGCTGCTGCTAATGATGATGATACCACATCTACAGTCAGGTTGTTTAGTGATAGGAGACACAAACATGTTAGGAGGCACAATGGAGAAGCTAGGATTCGACATCATGGCATCTGCGAAGCGTTCAGAATCAAAACACAGGAGGGGCACCAACCAGAAACAGTTGCAGAGATGTATTACATCAAAATACTCTGGGACTCTGAGATTAGAACAGATCCAGTGATCACAGTAAGGAGACCAGACATAGTTGTTCTCAGAAAAAAAAATGCAACAGCAGACATCGTAGATATAGCAGTCCCAAATAACAAGAACATCACAACCAAAGAATACTAGATCAAACAGTACCGAGACTTCTGACGGGAAATACATAAACAGATGCAATAAATGATCAGCCAATCAGATGCTTCCTTCTGTAGCTGCTGTGGCACCCATGCCAGGATTCTGTGGTCTTACCATTTTCCCTCCATGTGGTGCAGGACCAGCAGCAGCTGGAGAACGACCTTGAGGCCCTGAGTCTGCGTCGGGAAGCCGAGAAACAGCGGCTGGTGCAGTCCCTGCAGGAAGGTGAGACTGGCACACAGCAACACACACATACACACACATGCACACATACACATGCACACACATACACACATACACACACACACATGCACACACACACACACACACACATACACACATACACAAGCACACACACATGCACACACACACACATACACACATACACATGCACACACACACACACATACACACATACACAAGCACACACACATGCACACACACACACACACACACACACACACACACATACACAAGCACACACACACACATACACACATACACAAGCACACACACATGCACACACACACACACACACACACATACACAAGCACACACACATGCACGCACACACACATACACATATACACATGCACACACACATACATGCACACACACATATACATGCATGCATACACACACACACATATACATGCACGCACACATACACGCACTTACATACACACATACACACAAATACACATACACACATACACACATACACAAGCACACACACATGCACACACACACACATACACACATACACACATACACAAGCACACACACATGCACACACACACATATACACACATACACATGCACACATACACATGCACACACACATACATGCACACACACATATACATGCATGCATACACACACACACATATATATGCACGCACACATACACGCACTTACATGCACACATACACACAAATACACATACACACACACACATACACACACACACTCACACACACATATACACACATACACACAAACACACTCACACACACTCACATACTCACACACACACTCACACTCTCACACACTCATACATACACACACACACAGGCATGCATGCTGCATGCATATACATACATGCTCACACACACACATACATACACACACATACACGCACACACACACACACACACACACACACACACACATACATGCACACACATACACACACACACAGGCATGCATGCTGCATGCATATACATACATGCTCGCACACACACACATACATACACACACATACACACACACACACACAGGCATGCATGCTGCATGCATAGACATACATGCATACACATGTGCACACACACATGCGTGCAATACTGTTGATGCACAATGACATGGCTGTGCAGGGAGCCTCCAAAGGGCCTGTATATTTTGCCTTGCCTTCATAATGATAGTGCACACATGTTCAATGCTAAACACATTTTAAAAGTAGGAGTCACTGATAGTATTTGATTAGTGTGATTCCCATAGTGGGGCAAGCTTTTTGGGGGCCTGTGGATGTTGCTTTTCATGCAAGTGATTTTCAGTCTCCTTGCTCGAATAGACTAGCAGTTTTGAGAAGTTATGCTGGGCTCGTATTCACAACGGCGATTTATCGGCGATTTATTTTAACCCCGATTTATCTCTAAACTCAGACGATTCCAACTGCCTGTATATATAGCAAAGCGCAACCTAGGATCCTCTGACGAGCGTACCTTATCTAACCGATCAAAATAACGCGGGGCTAGGGGATAAATCGAGTGTTAAAAAGATAAATCGCCGTTGTGGATACGGGCCCTGGGCCCTGCACATGAAACCTGTTCTTAATCAACAAATAAATCTTGGCTAATATTCACCAAGTCCTGGCGAATTACTTTTTGGCAAACATTTGGCAAAAATTTGGCAACTATCACGCCAAGTCTTGGCAAATCTTTAGCTTCTAAATAACTTGACAAAACCAAGCCAAGATCTCGCAAACAAAAGACATTTGCAATATGGCATTGATCGGCATCATGCCCATACCATATGCATGCAATGGCTGTAAATGTAAACAAAGCAACATATTTTTCCACCACTGTGCTCTGAGGTGATTTCATGAATATCTCTCGCCAGTACCTATTGGCATTACCTGTGGAGCCAATATGCCAAGTCTTGACAAATATTTGCCAAGTCTTGGCAAAAACCTATTTAGAACTGGAACACTTGACCTAATATTCAGTGATTATATCCCAAGACCCAGCAAATATTGGTCAAATACTTGGCCAGTATTTGCCAAGACTTGGCATACACCAGTTAAGAACAGGCTTCATTATGTAGCATGGTTGTGCGTTGCAGTGGAGGGGAATGCGGAATACCTGATCAACAGCCTGCTGGTGATGAATGCCAAGGCCAGGAAGAATGAGGAGATTCTGGAGGCCATGGAGAAGGAAAGGTGAGTCCAAGATCTGCCATCCCTCCTTTTTCAGTTTGTGGATGTGTCAAGCTGTGGCTCAAGACTCCACTAGTTGACTTGTCTTGTTGTTGTTGCTGTTGCTACGGATTGCCTTTATCATCCCATTCCTTTCTTTTTAACCATTTCCTTTCCTTGGCCATCTCTACCTTTTTTTTCCCCACTCCCATCTGTGTGTGTACCTTTCTATTTTGTTTTCGCTCCTACTCTTCCTTCTACTGTGGATTCAGCGCCTCTTCTAAATTCTCCTCCCCCTCTCCCTCCTCCCGCTTCCTCTGGTTGTACCTGTCTCCTCTCTCTCATCATCTTTCTCCTCTGCTTTATGCTTCTGAAAATTCTCTATCACCGCCTTCTTTTTCTGTTTCTGCTTCTGCTCTTGCACCTACCCACCCATCCACTGCCTGCTTCTGCTCCTCTCCCTGATCTTCCACCTCTCCCTGCTCTTAGTCCTCCTCTTGCTCCCACCTGTCCTTCCCCTGCTCCTCTTCTTCTTCCTCCTCCTCCTGCCTCTCCTCCTACTCCTCTTCCACCCCCTTCTCCTCTTCTTCTTCCTCCTGCTTCACTTCTTTCTGCTCCACCTGTTCTTGCTCCCATGCCTGATTCATTTCATCCTCCCATGTTTCTCCCCCTTCTCATTCTTTCATTCTTGAAATTGTCATTTCTTCTTTTCAGAATTGAGAAAGACGATCTCTTCTCTGTGAGATGGGAGGAGATTCAGAATTTGAGGAGGCAGGAAGTATTAAGTAAGTTTTATACCATCATCCATGCCTTTTCCTTTTATCCAAACTTGAGTGTGTGGCTTGGTATGTGACTGCGTGAGTTACTAAACCTTTTCTTCTTTTTTAAAAACAAGATTCATGGCTTTTTATTTACTGTGAAAAAGCCAGTACCACTGAAACTCCTCTTGTCATCTTTTGAAGATTTGTACAGCATAATTGTTTTTCTGTGCCTGCCCGTCATCTTGTGTGAGTGGAGGTTTGACTTTGGAGGCTTCTTGTTGCCACTGTTTTCCTTTTGGGGAAAAGCTTGCAGACGGGTCATTGCCACACTAGTGGACTTGTCCGAGGAGAGGGGTGTGGGAAAGACAGCCAAGCTGGCGGGCCACACAAATGGACTGGTCGGAGGAGAGGGGTGTGGGAAAGACAAACAAGCTGGTGGGCCACACTAGTGGACTTGTCCGAGGAGAGGGGTGTGGGAAAGACAGCCAAGCTGGTGGGCCACACTAGTGGACTTGTCCGAGAGAGGGGTGTGGGAAAGACAGCCAAGCTGGCGGGCCACACAAGCTAGCTGGCCACAGCAGCTGACTGGCAAGATTTGCAGTGATTCGCACATAGACTGACCCCAAAAATGTGTAGATTCGAAAAAACTTTGTCAAAACGCAGCCAATCAGATGTTGTGGCCCGCCAGCTTGGCTTTCTCATACCCATCCCAGTGCTCTCCCCTTGTACCCTCATGAGTTCAAAGCCAACCTGAAGCCTCTGCTGGGTTATTGATAGCCTCTTTTTTGAGAGGTGTAGATGGTCCAGTAACTGAAGGCGTTGGACTGGGCAGCAAGGCACTGTGTCATGGTTCAATCCCAGGGACGGGAGAGTTGGGGGAAACTCAACTGCGACGTGCCAAAATTATGAAAGTGGTGATGTCTATGGGAAATTCCCAGTACCAAATGTTGTGTATTATTATTATTATTAGAATTATTTCTTGTCTGTCACTGATGATGTGACTGGTTTGCACAGAGGCCATGGAACACCTGCTGAACGAGACCAGCTCCTTTGAAACGTCACGCCAGAAGTTTGTCAGCGACCGACAGGACACTGCCATGAAGGCCCTGGAGGAGTAAGTCTGGAATTGCAAGGAAGGGATGGCACTATGCAGTGATGCCTCTGTGTGGGACTGATCTCAGAGGTGGTGTTCTGCTGTTCCGTGAGCTCTGTGTGTGTGTGTGTGTGTGTGTGTGTGTGTGTGTGTGTGTGTGTGTGTGTGTGTGTGTGTGTGTGAGTGTGTGTGTGGTGAGAGTGTGTGTGTGTGTGTGTGTGTGTGTGTATGTGCAGTGTGTGTGTGTGTCTCTCTCTCTGTGTACATTGTGTGTGGCGTGTGTGTGTGTGTGTGTGTGCGCGCGCGCGTGGGTGCATGCGTACATGTGTGTGTCTGCAGTGTGTGTGTGTGTGTCTCTCTCTCTCTGTGTACATTGTGTGTGTGTGTGTGTGTGGTGTGTGTCTGTCTGTGTGTGTGTGTGTGTGTGTGGTGAGTGTTTGTGTGTGTGTGCGTCCAGTGTGTGTGTGCATCCTGTGTGTGTATGTGTGTGTGTGTGTGTGGTGATGATGGGGGAGGGTTTGTGTGTGTATGTGTATGTGTGTGCACGCTTGTGTGCATGCATGCATGTCTTTGTTAGTAAATGTGTTTGTGAATGTATTAGTGACTGTGTTAGTCATGTTAGTGACTATTCATGACTGCCATAGTGACTGTGTTAGTGACTGTGTTAGTGACTGGGTTTATGACTGTGTTTGTAGCTGTGCTTGTAACTGATTTAGTGACTATGTTAGTGACTGTGTTAGTGACTGGGTTTATGACTGTGTTTGTAGCTGTGCTTGTAACTGATTTAGTGACTGTGTTAGAGACTGTGTTAGTGACTGTGTTAGTGACTGTGTTAGTGACTGTGTTAGTGACTGTGTTAGTGACTGTGTTTGAGGGTGACTGTGTTAGTGACTGTGTTAGTGACTGTGTTAGTGACTGTGTTAGTGACTATTCATGACTGCCATAGTGACTGTGTTAGTGACTGTGTTAGTGACTGTGTTAGTGACTGTGTTTATGACTGTGTTTGAGGGTGACTGTGTTAGTGACTGTGTTAGTGACTGTGTTAGTGACTGTGTTTGAGGGTGACTGTGTTAGTGACTGTGTTAGTGACTGTGTTTGAGGGTGACTGTGTTTGAGGGTGACTGTGTTAGTGACTGTGTTAGTGACAGTGTTAGTGACTGTGTTTGTAGCTGTGCTTGTAACTGATTTAGTGACTGTGTTAGTGACTGTGTTAGTGACAGTGTCAGTAACTGTGTCTGTGACTATTTTTGTGACTGTGCTAATGACTGTGTTTAGCAACTTTTCGTGACTTGTGTCAATGCAAGGTTTGTGACTCTGTGACTGTGTCAGTGACTGTGTCAGTGTGTCAGTGAATGTGTCAGTGACTGTGAGTGACTGTTTGCAGGGAGATGATGATGGCAGGCCACCAGGTGGAGAGCATTCTCTACAGCCAGGAGGTCAGCCAGAAGGTCATGATGGACACACTGGCGTACCAGGTAGGACTCACCTTGAATGAAACTTGAGTTTGATCTGCGTTGTCATGGATCATAAGGGCCACTTTGTAATGAAGAGGGGAAATGTTACCAGCCCTCACAAAGTTTGTCCTAAATCGGTTTTTGAGTGTTTGGAGATGCAAGTAGAGTTGAAATCTGCAGTCTTTTCTGGTTCATTTGGTAAAAGAACGAACAATGTAGGATCCAAAGTGAATAAGTTATGCCCATTCGAAAGTAGGTGACATGCTAACCACAACTTTTTCCTCTGAAGTTTGCCTACACCAGTGCTACATTGTGTAGGTGTGGTGATAAGAAGTTGCTCTTCATGCTTTGAAATGTATTTTTCACTCAATCCAGTGGAGAAGGGACAACTTTGGGGCAGACCTGCCTCGTGTTACTGACGAGATTGGTAAATTTAGAATAGTGAGTTTGTGTGAGAAAACTGGAGAGCTAGTTTTCCCCTTTGCTTGGCAGCAAGGGGCAGTGTGGGAATGGGGGCAAGGGCAGAGTATGGAGTTATGGGACATCACTTGTAATCTTTCTTAACCCCTTCCCTGCCATATATATTGCATGCCATGTGCCAGGGAATTTTCTTACGTTTTACTGTACCAGTGTTTGTCATAGTGTTCTTATTTTCCAGAGCACTGAACAGAGCAGAGACTGAGTCATTTGTAGTTGCCGCCCTTTCATTACAGTCTTCCTTAGAGGCCCAAACATTTTCCAGGACCTAGCAAAGCTCTGACAGTTTGAGGCCCTGAAGATTTCTGGGCATGGTAGGGAAGGAGTTAATGAGTTGTAGGGATCATCTGTTATCTCACAATCATCGCTGCCTCTGAGGATTGTTTCTGCGTCCTCTGTCCCACCCTCACTGTGCATGATCAGTGCCATGTAGCAGGAGTTGGTAGGGATCGTCTGTTATCTCACAGCTATTGCTGCCTCTGGAGACTAATTCTGTATCCTGTGTTCTCTTTGCCACTTTACAGGAAGTTGTAGGAATTGTCCATCTTCTCACAGCTATTGCTGCCTCTGGAGACTGTTTCTATACCTTCTGCCCCATCCTTACCACCACGTTACAGGAGGTTGTAGGAATCGTCCATCTTCTCACTGGAGACTGTTTCTACGCATTCTGCCCCATCCTTACTTTGGTGTTCTACACCACGTTACAGGAGGTTGTAGGGATCATCTATTATCCCACAGTCATAGCTTTCTCAAAAGACTGTTTCTATGTCCCCTGTCCCATTCTTACTTTGGTGTTCCATACTACATTACAAGAGGTTGTAGCGATCATCTGTTATCCCACATTCATAGCTCCATCAGAAGACCGTTTCTGTGCCGTCTGCCCCATCCTGACAGCGTTGTTCTGTGCTGCGTTGCAGGAGGAGCTACAGAAGCAGGCCTTTGAGGCACTGCAGCTGCAGCGGGACGCCAAGCACTCGCGCATCACCAACCAGATCGCGCTCATCGAGCAGGAGCTGCTGGGGCTGACCAGGGTGGAGGTGGAAAAACGATCCCTGCGCCAGGAGTTTGAAGTGGTGAGTTGCCGTGGCTACTGGAGGTGATGGTTGGGGGGGTTACAAGGGGTACAGGGAGGGGGATGCTGCTTTCATAGTAGTTCCTTAGCATGAAATATAATTACATCTTGAAACCTTTTTGGCTGCATTGAATGGCTGTGTCTTCAAAGTGCTCAGACATGCCCTGAGGGGATGTAAGCAAGATTAATATAAAAAGCACTCTAGCTGTTTGTGTGAACATAAAACACCAACTGCACCAGTCTCTCAAGCTCTTGGTTTACATTTTTGTCCATTAGTAAAGGGGCTCGAGATTTTGAATTCTTGTCGCAGAAGTAAAGTAAATCTATAAAAGTTTCAGAGACGGGTGTTGTCAGTGCTTTATGTCAAGAGAAAAAGCACTGTAGGCTTGTGAATTTTCCCCCATGGTATCAGACTGCCCGGCCTTCTGTCTGCCTGGCCTTCTGTCTGCCTGGCCTTCTGTCTGCCTGACTCTGATCTGTGTCTGCCTTGACAGACCACACTGGCGCACAAGCGTGTGGAGCTGACCGCCCTGCTGGCCAACCTGCTGGAGGAGAGGGAGATGCGACAGATGGAACTCCAGCAGAGACTGGTGGGATGACAATTTTATTTTCTCTTACCAGTTTTCTACTTCCTTGGATGTTTTCTTGCCCTGTCGTTATCCTCCTTTTTGTGTAATCCCTACCTAGGTGCTGTCCTTTTTTTGCTTCCTTTCATCTTCGTTCAGCTTCCTGTTCCTGTGACATTTTTTCTGATTTGCTCTTCTTTGTCCACCTCTTCTTTTCTCATTTCTGCATGTCTCTGTATCTTTAAGTTTAACTCTCTCTTTTTTTTCCTACATCAGCTGCTATCATACTTTCCATTTTCTTTTCCTTTTTTCTTCATTTTTCCTCCTATCCTTGAACATGCTTCACTCATCTTCTTGCACCTTTTTATCCCTCATATCTCCTATTTACCTCTTCACCTTTATCTCCTTACTGTTCCTCTCCCAAGCTGGCTCCTCTCCCAGCTTGTCTGTTTATCTCTCTACCCTTTTTTCCCCTCCCCCTCTTTCCCCTCCTCCCCTCCCCTCCCCTCCCCTCCCCTCCCCTCCCTCTCCCCTCCCCTCCCCTCCCCTCCCCTCCCCTCCCCTCCCCTCCCCTCCCCTCCCCTCTCCTCCCCTTCTCCCCTCCCCTCCCCATTGTCACTCAGATGACAATCCTTTACCACCATCACTCATCCTGGTGTTTTCTCTGCCTGCAGGTGGAGATGGAGGAGCAGAAGGAGCAGGGACAGACGGACTACTGGCTGGTGCAGTACCAGCGCCTCATGGACCGCAAGCCCCAGGCCCTCATAGACAGGGTGGGTCCTGGGCAGGGGGCCACATGTATGGAGGGAGGGAGGGAAGGATGGATGGATGGAGTTCTGTTCACGCGCCTTAGCAAGCGTTGCTGAAAGTTCTCTCCAGTGATATTGATTTTTTTTTTTTGAAAGAAGGACTTTTGTGTTTAGGTTTTGACTCACATGCGAAGCAAAAGTGAGTCTATGTACTCACCCGTTTCGTCCGTCCGGGCGTCCGTAAAAAAACTTTAACTTTGGATTTTTCTCGGAGACTATTAAGTCTATCAACACCCAATTTGGCATGATGGTGTATGATGACAAGGCGTCAAAAAACATACATAGTGACTTGACCTTGCTTCTTGTCTAAAAAAACAGCCATTTTTCACATATTCCCAATTTTCTCTGACGTTTTTGAGATTGGATACCTGACCTATTAATGGTGTATAGGGCAAAGTAATCCCTATCTTTTGATACCAGTGTGATTGACCTTGCTTCAAGGTCAAGGTCACAGGAGCTCTTTAAAGTTGGATTGTATACATATTTTGAAGTGACCTTGACCCTGAACTATGGAAGATAACTCTTCCAAACTTCAGAACATTGTAGTACACATGTTTATACTTTCATCATGAGACACATTTGGTCACATATCCTCAATGTCAAGGTCACTTTGACCCTTATGAAATGTGACCAAATGGGGTAGTGAACCACTAAAAGTGACCATATCTCATGGTAGAAAATGCCAATAAGCACCATTGTGCTTCCTATGTCTTGAATTAACAGCTTTGTGTTGCATGACCTTGGGTGACCTTGACCTGTATTTTGGTAGGAAAAATGTGTAAAGCAGTTCTTAGTGTATGATGTCATTGCTAGGTTTAGTTGTTTGACCTTGACCTTCAAGGTCACCTGAAGGTCAAGGTCATTTAAAGGTCAAGGTCATGTCAAGGTAAAGCATGTGAGTCGTATGGGCTTTGCCCTTCTTGTTGGTACTTACATGTGAGTGAAGATGCCGCCGTCAGTGTGGTGAAGATTTTGGCTCCGCCTTTTCCGCTGAGCTGCTTCGCCTTACTTTACCTGGCCTGCAAGTGCTGTGTATATTGTATAGTTTGTTCTATTTGTTCTATTGGATCTTAGTTTTTGTTTTTTGTGTATGTGTGTAGTGTGTGAGTTTTTGTAGGAATGTGGTGTTGAGTGGTTGTATGAGTGTTGATTCTTTGGATTGTAAACGCAATGAGCTTGCCTGTCAAGGGAAGGTATGTGCAATGAATAAACTATTATGGATGGATGAAAGGATGGATGGATGGATGGATGGATGGATGGATGGATGGATGGATGGATGGATGGTCTTAATTTTATACCATTTAATGGGCAATAATTTGTACACTTTCAGCAACAAAAACCCCATAAATTCATTGCAGGTACATACTGGAACAAAACAAAGCAACAACAAGAAAATCAATCAGTTGGGTACCATGCCTGACTTGTTCATCTTGTGAATAGCAGAGGGCACATACATCATCTTGCATGCACTCTTAGAAATTCAGGCATTCTGTACCTGGGTTGACGGGGGAGCAACTCAAAGCAGCTGCGTAATATGCTATCTTTAATGACCAGACAAAAATTATGCGACCTTAGTGACATTTTAGATGAAGTTAACACATTATTTGTACCTGAAATAAGAGAAATCTTTTCTTCTCTTTTTGCATGTCACAATTGTTTATTCAATTCAAACATTTCCTGAAGTTCAGTATTTCAACCTGTCTCACTCCTCTTTCACTCCTCGTGCTGTATCTACAGGAGAAACAGCTGGAGATGCCAGTGCTGAAGATTCTGCAGCAGGCAGAGGCAGACGAGTACATCCCCAGCTTCACGCGGCACCGCATCTCCTTCCGCATCCTGACCGACCTCACCGAGGATGACCTGAAGCAGGTAGGCAGGGCAGAACTAGAAACGATGTACATATATCTAATTTTTTAAGCAAAGTAGTAGTTCTTGTAGAAGTATTCATCGCAGCTTGTCTACATGAATTAATGCCCATCAGCATCCTGACCGACCTCACCGAGGATGACCTGAAGCAGGTAGGCAGGGCAGAACTAGAAACGATGTACATATATCTAATTTTTTAAGCAAAGTAGTAGTTCTTGTAGAAGTATTCATCGCAGCTTGTCTACATGAATTAATGCCCATTAGCATCTTGCAGTATGTTCCCATTTAAACATGTATCTGTTGGATTGTATTCATCATAGCCGTGAAGCTGCATGTGTACGAGTATGTAAAACCCACTGAAGGGTCACCGTGCATTTTGTTGCCAGATGGGAGTGCATGAGCTGGGAGTGAGGAAGGCCATCCTGAATAAGACTGCTGAATACCTGGCTGCTGACAAGAAGTTGGAGAAGGTGAGACAAAACCCGCAGATGCTTATAACGTGTCATCTTCAGTCTAGAGGATGACTTTCCTTCTCAAATGACATGCTGCCTTCTATCCAGATGATGCTTTGGATTTGTTGTGAGTTCTTTATTTGTATAGCAGTTGCCAGGCTCGAGTCAGTAAGGTGTATTTTTATTCATATTAGTTGATGGCTTTAGGAGTCTGCATTGACTGTAAACAATGAGGATGCAGGTTGCAGATTCTGGCGAAGTTGTCTCCCCTTTGACTACGCTTATTGGAAAAACGCTACACCAAGAATTGATGGTTCATGCTTTTTGTTTCAATTATTGAATTTGAGCTCTGTGCGTATATCTCAATTTATATATTAAACATTAAAAAGACAAATGAATTTTACAAAATTAAATAGAAAATAAAATATATTTAAAAGAAAAGTAACACAGGCTATTCCCTCAAAATGTTCCCCTCTGAAGTTGTTTTAGGGCTTTTTCTCCATCTGTAAAAAAAATAATGGAATTCATTAATTTTTTCCATTGTTTTTGTTTTTATTTGTTTCATCTTTTTTCTCTCTTTTTTTCTCTCCATCATAGCCCCAGTCAAGTTGATGTCCAAATTATTATTATGACCTTAGAGATATTTTGTTACTGATGACATAATTTTTGGTATAATTTTATTTCACCCATTATGAAATATAGAGCCAGAAAAAAAATTGTTTACTAATTAAATGTATCTTCTAATTACCACCACAAAAAACCCCTAAAAAACAAGTCACAGTGTGTTGTATTGAATTTTCACCAGTTTGTGACGGGAAAGTATAAACTAGGGAGCACTCTTAGAGCACAAACCTCCTCCAAGAAAGTAAAAATGTCCCATCCATGGCCTGTATGATTCAAGCAGCATATTCTGCTAGCCTGGCCTGATGCTACAAAGTTTATTTCATTTTAGCACCTGCTGGCGCTCTTCGAGTGTGGAGCGCATACGCCGGCAGAATGTATAGTTTGATGTAATAAATTTCATGATGCACAATAAATTATCTCATCATGAATCCAGTTCCCAAACTAAGTAAAATAACCTCCAAAATTATTTTTTTTGTTCCTTGGGTGAAACCCTTACCTTTCACCAAATGTCATCAGAATCTGTTATGAGGTTTTCGAGTTATTTTGCCGAACAACACGCCCACCAACCAATTGCCTGAAAAACATCATCTCCATGACGGAGGTAACAAAACCATCCACTACAAAACCAGTCCCAACTCGATTTGTTGGTGTTGGGTTTGAAGTATTTCTCAGAACTACAGTCTTTTCTGATCAATCGATATAAGTAGGAACCTTGTGGGATCAAACTTGCAGAAGTTAAGCCCATTTGAAGATAAGGAAACATGCCAGTGGCAATTTTGAGAATATGGTCTTTTAAGTTTGCCTTCACAGGTGCAACATAGCAGAGGTGGGGCAATTAATAGTTATTTGGCAAACATATTTTTTCAGGCAAATGATTTGAGAACATGACAATTTTGGTGACCAGGTATGCATTTCTGGAAACTGGAATGACCTGTAACTGACCTGGATTGACCCCTATGAAGTATTTCTGCATGTACAGCCGATTCACCTTGGACAAGTTAGACCTGGTCTCATGCAGGCTGGTCACAAACCTGCTTCTTTACTCCAGATCATGTTTATTTGTTCATTCATTTGTTTGTTTGTTTGTTGTCAATCAGCCTCTACCACATTTCCTGGATCTCTGCATTTCCTCTGTTTCAGAAGGTCTCGGAGAAGTTTAGCCCCCTCACCCCGACAGCCCCCGTCCCCTCTCTCAACTCCCCCAACATGCCGGAGGTGTCCTTCCCCCCCATTCCTCGACAGATTTCTATCACTGCCAGGGGCCTTCAGTCAGAATGCTCTGTCTGCATGGACAAGGAGGTATGTAAGGGAGGGTGTGTTTGGGGTAGGGGTGGGGGTGGGGGAAGTAGGGTGGGGAGAGAATGCTCTGTCTGCATGGACAAGGAGGTATGTAAGGGAGGGTGTGTTTGGGGTAGGGGTGGAGGTGGGGGAGGTAGGGTGGGGAGAGAATGTTCTGTCTGCATGGACAAGGAGGTATGTAAGGGAGGGTGTGTTTGGGGTAGGGGTGGGGGACAGGGTGGAGAGAGAATGTTCTGTCTGCATGGACAAGGAGGTATGTAAGGGAGGGTGTGTTTGGGATAGGGGTGGGGGTGGGGGAGTTAGGGTGGGGAGAGAATGTTCTGTCTGCATGAGGTATGTAAGGGAGGGTGTGTTTGGGGTAGGGGTGGGGGTGGGGGAGTTAGGGTGGGGAGAGAATGCTCTGTCTGCATGGACAAGCAGGTATGTAAGGGAGGGTGTGTTTGCGGTAGGGGTGGGGGTGGGGGAGGTAGGGTGGGGAGAGAGGGCTCTGTCTGCATGAGGTATGTAAGGGAGGGTGTGTTTGAGGTAGGGGTGGGGGTGGGGGAGGTAGGGTGGGGAGAGAGTGCTCTGTCAGCATGAGGTATGTAAGGGAGGGTGTGTTTGGGGTAGGGGTGGGGGTGGGGGAGTTAGGGGTGGGGAGGGAGTGCTCTGTCGGCATGAGGTATGTAAGAGAGGGTGTATTTGGGGTAGGGGTGAGGGTGGGGAGAGAGGGCTCTGTCAGCATGAGGTATGTAAGGGAGGGTGTGTTTGGGGTAGGGGTGGGGGTGGGGGAGGTAGGGTGGGGAGAGAATGCTCTGTCAGCATGAGGTATGTAAGGGAGGGTGTGTTTGGGGTAGGGGTGAGGGTTGGGAGAGAGCAGTGGGGGAGGTGGGATTTGTGGGTTTGTGTGTGTGTGTGCTTGGGTGCTTATGTGTGCTTGATATTTTATTGATGTTTGTGGTGGTGGTGGGGGGAGGGGTATTATGTCTGTATCAAGGACTACTAAAGAGAAGGACTTGCAAAGCTTAGATTCAGCGCAGCTAGCAAAGGCCAATGCGATTCGAGCTGGCAGGCAGCTGAGATCTATTTTTAGCAAAACATCACACGGGTTGCGCGTAGTAATATACTGTAAAAAAATATATATATATATTTCGATTATTTTACTCCAAAAGCCCACTGTTTCACATTGTTATGAAAGTGTTTCAAATAAAGTTAAATGACACTAAAAGACTCTGTTAAGAGATCACGGTTTCTTCAAGTGTGGACTATTTTGCAACTCACAAACAAGTAGTTCGATCTACACTGAAATGGCGGCCCGCGAAGTACGTCTGCTCGTAGCATTAAGTGTTTTGATTGTGTACGTCTGCTTGTAGCAAGTGTTTTTTTTCTCAGAATGCCGACGAAGTGTGGTGTAGTTAACTGCAGCAAATAAGTGTAGAGTTTTCAAAATTCCCAAGAATGAAGAGGAGAGGAACAGGTGGCTTGCTGTGTTGCCTCAACGCAAGAACTTTTCCATCGACCCAGAGAATTTTTTCGTTTGCAAGAGACACTGGCCAGCGGATCACCAAACTGTGAAAATTCCTGGAGGAACACGACCTGCCAATCCGCCTAGCATCTTCGATGTACCATACCAGCTTCTTGCTTGCCGACTCCCAAACCAGCTCCTCGGCGATTGATTCAAGAAGATCGACAGCTCGAGTATTTCATGAAAAAAGACAAAGATCACTTCAATGGAACACTTTCACCCTGAGAAGCAGTTGAAGGAGAAATATGACAATGTTATTATTTCTAGATCCTCTGACAGATTTGTCTGTCTTTTCATGACAGAGGACTGCAGTGACTGTAAATTGACAGTTGTAGTTGAGAATAAGCGGACCATGTGCTCCCCTCTTGTTCTCTCTGCCTACAAGTCTGGAGTCAAGGTTCCATTTGGAAAAATTCTAAACCCCAACAATGGATTAACCTCATATTCCATGTTTCATGAAGCAGTTCACTTTGCACACAACGTGTACAAGCTTCCTCTGAGTGAGGTGCTGAGGAAAGTAGTAACTGCTTCAGGCCCAAGAGGTGCAAGACAGCAAGAAGGCAAAGAAATTAGACTTTCTGATCAACAACCTGAAGTTACTTGGAGACAAACAGTACACAGCCGCCGACTACTGCTTTGCAGTCGAGTCATCTCTCCCTTGATGCCTGGTCTGCACTGAGGCATACAGGACAGGTGTGTGTGTCTGTGTGTGCCTAGATCTCTCCCTTGATGCCTGGTCTGCACTGAGGCATACAGGACAGGTGTGTGTGTCTGTGTGTGCCTAGATCTCTGCCTTGATGCCTGGTCTGCACTGAGGCATACAGGACAGGTGTGTGTGTCTGTGTGTGCCTAGATCTCTGCCTTGATGCCTGGTCTGCACTGAGGCATACAGGACAGGTGTGTGTGTCTGTGTGTGCCTAGATCTCTGCCTTGATGCCTGGTCTGCACTGAGGCATACAGGACAGGTGTGTGTGTCTGTGTGTGCCTAGATCTCTGCCTTGATGCCTGGTCTGCACTGAGGCATACAGGACAGGTGTGTGTGTCTGTGTGTGCCTAGATCTCTGCCTTGATGCCTGGTCTGCAGTTGTACAGGACAGGTGTGTGTGTGTCTGTGTGTGCCTAGATCTCTGCCTTGATGCCTGGTCTGCACTGAGGCATACAGGACAGGTGTGTGTGTGTCTGTGTGTGCCTAGATCTCTGACTTGATGCCTGGTCTGCACTGAGGCATACAGGACAGGTGTGTGTGTCTGTGTGTGCCTAGATCTCTCCCTTGATGCCTGGTCTGCACTGAGGCATACAGGACAGGTGTGTGTGTCTGTGTGTGCCTAGATCTCTGCCTTGATGCCTGGTCTGCACTGAGGCATACAGGACAGGTGTGTGTGTCTGTGTGTGCCTAGATCTCTGCCTTGATGCCTGGTCTGCAGTTGTACAGGACAGGTGTGTGTGTGTCTGTGTGTGCCTAGATCTCTGACTTGATGCCTGGTCTGCAGTTGTACATGACAGGTATGTGTGTCTGTGTGTGCCTAGATCTCTGCCTTGATGCCTGGTCTGCACTGAGGCATACAGGACAGGTGTGTGTGTCTGTGTGTGCCTAGATCTCTCCCTTGATGCCTGGTCTGCTTGATGCCTGGTCTGCAGTTGTACAGGACAGGTGTGTGTGTCTGTGTGTGCCTAGATCTCTGACTTGATGCCTGGTCTGCAGTTGTACAGGACAGGTGTGTGTGTCTGTGTGTGCCTAGATCTCTCCCTTGATGCCTGGTCTGCTCTGAGTTGTACAGGACAGGTGTGTGTGTCTGTGTGTGCCTAGATCTCTGCCTTGATGCCTGGTCTGCACTGAGGCATACAGGACAGGTGTGTGTGTCTGTGTGTGTTCGAGGAGGACGAACCCTTGGTGCCCTCTGAAATCAGTGCTTTCATCCAGGAAGTGTCTAGGGGATCACTGACTGTGCCTCACCTGAGTACGTATGACCTGGTGCGGTATGGACTCATCTTCGTCAAGACGGCCCGTCACAGGGCGTGCTGTCGACAGCGGTTGATGGTTGTGCTGGACACCATCGCAGAGTACTTCAGCCTTGTGAACTGTGCTAAACTCAGAGGACATGTGGCAAATGTGCTTCTCAGTGGTCTCCACAACCTGGAGAAGGACCAGCGGAAGAATGGAGTACTATTCCAGACATCCATCAAGAGGGCACGCTTGTCAGACTGAGCAGCATCAGGTCAGGTTTTTTTATATATAAAAAAATAAAAATTGTTAATGCTTTTTGCGGTCATTCTAGATGTGCTTCAAAAACAATGTGAGAAATGGTTTGGAAAAGGGATGAGAAAATACTTTTTTTTCTTGATGTAGCATGTACCGGTGTTGACAGATCAACTGAACTTGACTTAATGTACTTTGGTTTCTGTGGATAATTTTTTGACAGGTTTTACTGTACACAGTTTTGAAATAAGAGTTTACTGGTGGTTGTGTCATATTGTTTTCCCAAATCATGTTTAAAAAATTGTACAATACACTTATTGCAAAAGAAAGACAGGTGTTTAGATTGATAATACTTTAGTGTGAACGCGTGCTACTGGAGAGACCCTCTATACTTCATGTTGGCAATAAAATTCATATTTAAACTTTACAAAATCAAACTAAGATTATGTTAATACTACATCATAACCTTTAGGACACATTAAATGGTAGTTTTAAAGAGAAAAACTGCAATGATAGACAAACAGAGTGAGGAGGCAAATGGCCTTTGCTAGGAAAGTCTGAACATAGACTGTGCTAGTCCTTTCTCTTTAGTAGTCCTTGGTCTGTATGTATGAGTTGGGGGGGGGGGGGGGAATGAATGAGAATGTGTGTGATATGTGCATGTGTGTGTATAAATGTGCTAATGTGTGTGATATATGTGTATTTGATTGTGATTTTGTTTGTGTGTGTGTTTTCATCAGATCGTTTTTGTATCTTTGAAGAAATTCAGGCGAGAAAATGGATGTGATATTACTCTTGGGGAGACTGTGATTTAAACTTTGTGATGATGTAATCTTTACTGTTGTCAAACAAGTTTTTTTAATGTCTGCCACATCTCTCCTTCAAATGTCAAGCAGTGATGAAATTTTGTGATGAAGAAATCTTTTTTTCTGTCTCGTTGCAGTCTGGGGTGCTCTTCTTAATCAAACAAGTTTTTGTGTCTGCCACATCTCTCCTTCAAATGTTAAGCAGTGATAAAATTTGGTGCTGAAGAAAATCTGTTTTTCTTTCTCATTGCAGTCTGGGGTGCTCTTCATGACCTGTGGCCATGTCTGTTGCTGTGTGGAATGTGCAACACCCCTAGAGTTCTGTCCCCTGTGCCGCGAGCCAATCACTCAGCAGGTCAAGCTCCACCTTGCCCAGTGCTAGCCAATCAGCTTGCAGTCCCTGCTCTTAGCCAACCAATCAGCATGCAGATCCCACTGGAGTATGCATATTCTCAGCCAATCAGCATGCAGGCTTGACTGAACATGTGGGGCTTCATACCTTTTTCAGTTTTGTGGACAAGTGTGAAACCTACTGTAATGTACTGAATAATCCGTGTATTCTTGACTGACATTAACTTAAGAGTTTAATCTTATTGTAGGCAGTATAAGATAATAACCTACATAGCCAAATGTCTTCGTGGACTGAACCCCATGAGGTAATTTCTTTTTACCAATTTTAAGTCGGATTTTTGCTCATCTTTGCACGAATGTATAATCGCACTAGTGAATCAAACTTGATTCCTGCTACATAGTCAGCACACATACTTCATTCAATTGACTAAGCCTTCACCTGTGATAACAAGTTGTCTCGCTGATCTGTCATTGGTCACTTTCATCATTGCAATCAGACTCATATACCATTCATCATTTGACTTGTGGAACCGAACTTCATCGTGCACTAACTATTAAAAAACTCCTGCTGACCAAAAATATGCTCTTGACTGCTTGTTATCATGAGAAAAAAGAGCGCTGATGTTTGTATGTAAGCCCCCTTTTTCCCCTCTTTGGCCATTGCTGTTTAAGGGGAGAAAATCATTGCATTTTGAGAAAAATATCCACAAGGTTGGACTCTGTCCTATGCCCCCGTAGCATCGTTGATTGCTTGGGGCTGTCCCAGTTGAGCTACTGGAGCAGGCCCTGAAAGCCCAGCAGCCAGGGGTTCCAGCTGATGAGAGGATCATCAAGTGGCTTTGGCTGTGTTGTACTTGCTCTGTGAAATGTGCTGACATGCTGCCCATTGGTAACCTCGACTGCTTGGGGCTGCCCTGGCTGAGCTACTGGAGCAGGCCCTGAAAGCCCAGCAGCCAGGGGTTCCAGCTGATGAGGGGGGCATCAAGATGGTCCAGCTGTGTGTGACTCTTGATGGAGATCAGATTGTGTGAAGAGGGTGCTGACTTGGAAAACTTGTGTAAATGATGATAATGACCTTTGTATGAGAGGTTGACTACATTATTACACTGGATTTTGGTGCAGAGAATGCTACTGTGCATTACAATAAAACCCCTAATTCAGAGCTAACAGGCTGTAGAAAACCCCTACTGTTTGTCTGTAAATACATGCTAGACTATGTTATATATGTTTAAGCTCAGCTTGAAATGGAAACATTGGATGATGATGATGATAATGATGATGATGATGATGATGATGATGATGATGATGATGATGATGATGATGATGATGACAACATTGAAGGTGATAGGCATGATCTTGAAGTAGTTCTTTTGCCCCTGGTTTCTACTGCGCCAGTGCGTGGCAAGCAACAAATTTAAGCAGTGGCAGCCAAAGAAAGTTACCAAGGGAACAGACTGGAAACCAAACAAGGGTTCACACTTCAGTGGAAATTTCCTGCAGGCGGATTTTTTATATATATAACCTAAGCCTGAAAGATGCCTGAGTCTCCTTGTCGTGACTGTATGGGAGAATTTTTTTCAGTGAAAGTTCACTGCAAGTCAAAATCCCGACAGACTTGTACATTGTGGCAAGACACCCCCTGAAGGAGCGAGGCAGCCGATGGTTTTCATAGGTGGAGCCCCTGTCAACAAGTGTTCTGTCCCTTCAACTTTTGGATACTCTCAGGTGCAGGGCCACGTCTCGTCATGATTCTGGGCACCTGTCACTGTTGTGGTGTGGTACTGTGTGATCTAGGGTAGAGACTACCCAACCCTGCTCTCCCGCAGGAAATACCACCACCTGTGGGTGCTTCATCTGCACCAGGTAACAACCCAGCTGTCACTTCTACCGTGACATACATTGTGTGTTAGTTGACATAGATAGATATGTAGTTAGTAAGACATGGTAATACCAAACTATCATGGGTGCCTTCTGTAGTGGTTGCCATGAGATTCAAGATTGATCTTTAGGGTATTTTGGAAGGTGATTGATTACATTGACTGTGAGAAAATCTTGAGAAGTAGTGTGCGATGACTCAAGAACTATAGAGTTTAATGTAGGGTTGTAGTTAGGACCTTGACTGCTCAACCACGAAAATGATATTACATTTGCACTTGGATGTGCATGGACAATTCTAAGCCTCCCAAAAAGTTTTCTTTTTTTTCATCTTTTGTGTGTGTGCTGATGCATGATTATATGTCAGCATTTTTAATCATCTCTTTGTCCTTTGTCATTGTGTACTTTACAATGTGACTGTTGAAGATGTTCATGAATTTGTTTTTATGAGTTAGAGATAATGGTCTTTATCAGAGGTAAATAAGTCATGTGTTTCAAACATGGATATGTCCATTTTCTCCCTGTACATTATTGCTAATCGTGTTGGAAAAAAAGTATTTCCTTTGTATGCAACGTGTTCCTCGTGTGGAATGATGATATTCAGCGATGCTCCATGATTCATCGAATCCTGAATTTCCTCCTTGCCACGCTTTGCTTCACAGTGGTCTTTCACAGGAGGAGATGAAATGCATGGATAAATGTGGAATTTGTCACCGTGTGTATGGTAGCATCATCTCTGTGATGTTGCTTGTTGTTGTCTTGTCAAGTCTCATGTCAAACTCATGGTGTGGTGCTGTTCATGCACTGGTCACGCTCAGTAAAACTTGAAACTGCTGGAAGGAGTGAGGTATTTAAGAAGAAAAAAGGGCAACTTCATTCATTTCAAAGTCTGTGTTGTGATCTTCAAAGCGGCAGCCCTTTGGCTGTAGTTTTGCTGCCAATATTTTGGGCAGTGCTATGATGTCAAGGATGAATTATTGGTTCGTTCAGTCCTAACTGTAGGTGCAATACTTCTGCTTAATAACTTACCTGGGTTTATTTTTCTCTCTGTCATGCTTTCTATGCACATACAGGTGTGTAGTGTGCAGAACGGTTCAGCGTCATTGGTGTGTACAGTACGAGTATCTAAAGAGGAATTTTACAGGTATTATTTTATTTTTCCCACTTGCATACACTGTTCTGTGGCTACAGCCAAATCCGACCCATGACCTTCAACAATTATTTATGAGGGATCAGACCTTTTAAAGCCAAAAGTTGTCACAGAGTGCTCACAAGTCTCAGCTTTGAAGGGGTTCATTTAAAACCTGGAAAATGCTTGTAATGGTGTTCTTCCACCGCATTGATTCATCCATCTGGAAATTGTAAGAGACCAGAGTCGAATGAGAAAGTAACCAAAGAGAAAAATTGAGGGGGAAGCATTGTCCAACAGACACGGACACTTGCAAGGAAAAGTGTACCAAATACCTGAGACATTGTGGGAAACATCATTTTTCTGTGACGGAAGGCACGATGATCCAGCCAGCACACTGCTGCCATGCGTGGTGACTGCGGCATGGAAGCTGAGCTCCTGGATGGGACTTCAAAGGCTCTGTAGCTTTGGGTTCCTGCCTCGAAAGAAGGTCACCATTTTGAGCAGATGTGAGTGACTTGGTTCCACCTGAAGAGAACATGGACTTTCCTAAGTGATGATCTCACTGTGATGTCGATGAACAAGTCTGCTGTAGTGTTCAGATGTTTGGTCAGTGACACCATCCCTTCCACAGTAGAGGAGTTGCTTAGCTTTCCTGATTTGTATGTTTATTGTCCTAAATGTGAGTCTTTTCAAAACTCTCTGGAGTGTTTAAGCTTGGACTTGTCTGAGTTTCAATGTCAGAAACAATTATCTAGCAGATCCAAGCAATTTCTGCAAAATTCCTCTGCCACTTGCAAGGGAGGCCAACTTTAGAACAATACCTTTGTCTTTAGAGCCTGACACAGAACTTGACTTCAAACCTGTTGTCTTTTGAGGCCGAGTGTCTGTGACTGATTGTGGAGAATGAGAAGCACACATGAATCCAGTGAACCACTCTCAGTGACTGGGACCCGTGGCACACCTCCGTATTTCCACCACTTCCTGCAGAGCAGATGGCTTCAGCAGGGGTCAGACCACCCGGCCCAGAGTCATGTAACCATGGTAACATGAAATCAGAGGAAAGTTTTAGTGGTGATCAACTTGTTTGTACCTTTTGCGTGGAGGTGAACATTTCCTGCATGAAGCTTTGAAGACCCATGCAGGTCTTCACTGAGGAAATTGAGTCTGTCATTGGAAACGTCACTTTGAACGACTGCTGCCTACTCGTGAAGTATTCCTTCATTTTCTGGGACAAGAAGACCTTCAGGCTTGATGGATGGATGAAGTTTTATGGCCTGACAGACTGCGTAGGCTGTGTGAGGTCTGTAATCAGGAAATCACTGAAACTAGAGTAAGAGAAGTCATGATTTCCCTAGCTATTTGCCTCTTACAAATCACATAAAGGTAAAAGGTGTAAAGGTGTGATTTTATATAGCGACTTTCCACCATTGATCGGTGCTCAAACCGCTTTACACTTTACCCCCTGATCACTGAGCATCTTGATCAATCCTCACTGGTACCTCACAACCTCACAACAAATATAGTGACAGACATTTAAGACGTACACAGTCAGGTACCAGCACCAACTCCGCTCCCTGGGGAGTATTCCAACCCGATGCTGGTGCTTGGCCGCATACAAGGGTTAATCGCACTACATTTGTGGATCTATTCTCACCCAAAACCCACAGGGGTACCTTCAAGCTGGTTCACTCATGTGGCATTGAGATGAAGATGAGATGGGCAGGTTGCTGGGTCATAAACTTCTGCAGTGTTATCTGTACTGTGAGCGTATTGAGTAAAGACTTTTGCCAATGCAAACTTTGATAATGCAGTTTTGGAGTGACCTTCTGCAAGAAAAGGTTTTTGTGGAGAATTCTTGTTGAAAGTGGATGGATGGAGGAGACATTTATTCACTCTGCTGCAACAGTGTGATGTGAAATCTGCTGCTTTGTGAATGACAGATATGCTTAAGTTGGTTTGAGCAGGGTGTAAGTATTGAGGGAATCTGATCAAATAAAATTTTGGTCCATCTGGATTAGGAAACTTGCTAAAGTAAAAAGGTTGAAAATGTTTAGTCATCTAAATATTCATGAAAAGTTAGACCTTTATACATATTTGTGTTGATTTTGTGGATGTCTTCCTTGTCATTCTTGCAATTTCATCTGTCATTTGCATTCCTTGCCATCAGGGACTGGAGACTATAACTGTGGGAAATTCTTCAATGCAAATAATCTCTTTACATGTCAGTTATTTTGCTCTGTCACACTGATGTTTTAGGGCAGTATTATGCTGTCGTGCTGTTGAGCTTTTTCACTCTGTGCATGATGATTGTGGTTGAGGTTTGATGCGTTGTGACTTTTTACGACTACTTTCATTTTGGATGTACATGTATTACGGTTGTCTTAATGATAGTCCTTGAACTTTGTCTTGTCGTGTTCTGTCTCCTCGTAACTGACCACCACCAACACTCTCTTCACAAATGGAAGATGTGCTGTATATTTTACCTGCTTGGTAAAAAGTTCTTAAAAGATGTCACGACTCATAAGGATTTTTTCCCCCATTACATGTAATTGTGTTGTCTTTTTCCGTGTAAAGCTCAATGGATATTGTGATTCTGTGTTGACTGTTGTGTGTGAGGTATCGTCAAGTGAATGTACTGTGAATCACATCATGTTGTGCCATCGGTGTGTGTGAGTGTGTGCATGTTTGTGTGTGTTCTTCACCTCTCATCCAAATACTTTGGACATCTTCTGCTATGCAGAGCTCCCTGTCTTTTGTGTTTTGGTGCGGATTTTTTGTCAACGGCAAAAAGTATTGAATGCCTTCTCCAAGATTTGTTTCTGTATCATCAAGGTATTCGGTGATGCATCTGTCTGTCCTATATCCTGGAGTTTGCCATCAATATTGGTCGTAGTCCAGAGTGTTTACTTACAATTCAATATGGCTTTGGTCATGTGGTGTCGTAGTCTTCTTGTCTAGTGATCTCGGGATGATGTAAACTTGACAAAAGGATCATTTGTTGGGTGCACATGATCACACAAAATGTTCACACTGGATTTTTCCTAGGCTCCAAAACTGATGAGAAACGTAAGAGAAAGGGGGCATATACCTACAGCATATTGCTGTCTGCGTTCACAGTATTTTATATCAGCATGTATTAACAAAACTTACTCAACACAATCTTTAGGATGTACAGACATTTAGTGGAGATCATTGCTTTCTATGTTTTCCCCTTAAGTGTACAGTAGATACTCATTTTCTACCATGATGAATAAGATTTTACAACCAAACGAATTTTTGTGCATTCTATGGGAGGATTTTTTTAAAACCAACTTTGTATGAATGATTATTTTCCCCCTCTATATCACTGGTGCTGTGTGTGCTTTTTTGGTTTTTGGCTTTTGTCTGTGCTTTACCTGGCAACATCTGGGTTTTTGCTTTGTGTAAGGAACTTTTTTTTCTTTCGAGCAACACCTGTAGAAGTTGAGTCGATTAAAGTGGGGATTTTGATGAACACACCGAATGACTTGACCTTAGTTTGCATGTGCACCATGTGATTTTGACTTTTGTAATTTGCTGGTTCCAATCATTGTGATAATTTGCTGATGCTGCAGTAATTCCTGATTTGCAGAGGTTGTTACTGTTTGTGCACAGTACATGTTCTTTACTCATTTGTTAAAATATTGCTTTTAGTTTGTTTCTTTCTTTCTTTGTAGTTGTTGGTGTTTACATACTAAATGCTGGCAATTTTTCTTTCTTTGCTTGATTTAGAATCATAGCCATGAAAGAAAAGTTTTGTTGGTTTGTATTTATACATTTGTCTTTCATGCGTTCCTGGCTTTGATGCTCATTCTCTTTAGCTTTCCGTCAACTTTTATACCTGATACCCTGGTTTAAGCAACACATTGGTGCACTCTTTTTACCCAAGTACTGACTCTGTAGATGCCAACAAGAGAAGGATGAATATCTGTAGATGTCCTTTGCCCCCACCTCCCACTCCCCCTTCTACAGCTGCCTGATATATGAAAGTTATATACAAACTGGTCACAAAACTGCTTTTGTTGACACTTTATTTCATGCTTACAGCTATGTGCAGTGTAAAATTTCTCTCTCTCTCTCTCTTTCTCTCTCTCTCTCTCTCTCTCTCTCTCTCTCTCTCTCTCTCTCTCTCTCTCTCTCTCTCTCTCCCTCTCTCTCTCACACACACACACACACACAACACAACACAACACACACACACACAACACACACACAACACAACACACAACATACAAGTAATCAGACCTGCCAAATGCTACGCTTTAGGCGTAGCATGCTACGCTTTAGGCGTAGCATGCTACGCTTTCGACATGCCTGCTACGCTGCTACGCTTGTCCATAAAAACTACGCTTTTTCCCGCGTGCTTGAACTTTTGACCGCGATGGAGAATCCCCCCCCCCCCCCCCCCGCTTTCACTCCACCGGGTCAGCTTATCACGCCAACCTCACAGCCTTATCTCTCCCCACCCCCGCTACGCCTATTCCTTCAATGCTACTCCATATAGCTCTGGATGCTACTCTTTGGTATGATGGTGGGTTGGCAGGTCTGAGTAATAAACTCAGTTTACTGATGCTAGATAAGTGGTGGCTATTAACAGTGGAATGAGTGAGTGATTGCAATTTACACAACATCAACTGACAGACTGCCTTTCTACAAAGGTCCACATTCATCTTTTCTCATTAGTTTCCTCCTCCTCCTAAGCATGTGGCTGTGATTTTGTAGTGTTTGAGATTTCAGGTTCTTTTTGTTTGTTTTTTGGCTTCAGTTTTTGCTAAGTCACATCCACCTCAGTGCCTCATATATTGGGTGGCTCATTTACGTCTGTACGTTATCTGATGCGATGCATGGATGTTAGGTTAGATGTTGTGTTCTACGTTCATCTTCTTTTGGAACATAATTTCTTGTGTAAGGTTGCCTTAGCTGAATAGTTCAGAATGAAGTTTACTTGTTGCAATGATATTGGGTTTAAAAGGCATCACAGTTGTTTTTTGTACTCTTTCAGTGATAAGAAAATTTTCCTGAAAGAAAAGAAGTTTGATAGAAATTATTCAAAAACTTAGAGAGTAGTTGTTTGTTGCTGACTGGCTTTTTCATGTCTCTTTTTAAGTTTCGTAATTTAGTGTTTTACAGGAACCATTCATGTCTTGGGTTTAAAAAGGGAAAGAAGATTTAATATCCTTTAAAGATGATGAAAGATCATGATGTGTTGGATCACTTAACGTTGCAAGCCTCTGCCAAGGAAACTCAGGTGTAAAACTTCTATTAATTAGTAATAACTTTACATTTTTGGTTTAAAGTATCTTTTTATTCATTTAACCTGTGGAAAAGTCTCAAGCAAAGCTGAAACATAACTTCACTTTATCAGTTTATAATGCCCTTTTCTTCATTGCTCCTCCTAAAAATTAAAATACATACTTGTCAAATGTGTTGTAATCAATTCAAGATATATGAAGTACCATTGCATCTCTGCAGATTTAGACCTTTTGTGTGCTCTAACTTTTGTTGTAAAAGTGCAAAACAAGAAGACAGGCCAAACGATCAATATGATAGACTTTTTTGTGTGCTCTAACTTTTGTTGTAAAAGTGCAAAACAAGAAGACAGGCCAAACGATCAATATGATAGACTTTTTTGTGTGCTCTAACTTTTGTTGTAAAAGTGCAAAACAAGAAGACAGGCCAAACGATCAATATGATAGAATTAAAATTTTCGCAAAATCGTGCTTAAAATCTTGTGGAGGCAGAGAAAATTAAATTCAGATCTGACTGCACATTTTCTTGCACTAAGGAACCGAATTGGAAAGATAGCACATCTGTTTGTTTTAGTGGATTACCCGCAATACTATAAAGTAAATTGGGATATCTAAGTTTTTGAGATTATTCAACAATTGCCATATTGGGTCATGGTCATGAAACTATTATGGTAGTTCCAAGTTACCCGAGACTATGACATGATGATCAGAAGTGAAGGGTGTTCCGTGTCGATATTGACTCAAGAATGTTACAGGGAGAACCTGGCATACCTTCCATGCATCAATTTTCCGATGAGACTAGCACTCATATGTTCAGTATCTGTGTTTGCCAGCATGTTTTCCCTGCATCTTGTCGCAAGAGTAAGCTTGGTTTTGTGGTTGCTGGCTGTCATAGTCAGCCCCTGGTAGCTACTTCCTCACCTCCCATCTTTTGGTTTTGGTACTGCCCCAAACCAGCACAGATGATGAGTCTGCGCAGTGTGAAACGTATCCTGTCTGAATTCCAGCTTCTTCTTCTTTGTTGTACAGGATGTTTACATGTGTTCTGTCTTTTGGACAATTAAAATGTTTATTGCACTTTTTCCTTTAAAGCAGCTTTAAATGTTATTGTTAGTTTTTAACATAGGTGCTTGGTATTGTAGATATTTCTGTGTAAGTATTACATTCAGGATTTTCTAATCGTGTGCAATCTATGTATGCAAATCAGCATAATGTTTTTCTGTTACTCATTATTAAATGAATATGCAGAAACTAAGCAGTTTATGAAATTGTGTCAAGATGCAAGTATTTATTGTTCTTTTGTTTTGTTTTGTTTGTTTTGTTTGTTTGTTTTCTGAGGTTTCCACAGAGTGACAGTCAGATGACCAGCTGAATCAGTGTCGTTGGGTTCTCCATACACATAGATGTAACTTGTACTTAGGACATGATTAACCTCATATCTCGTATCTGCACAAAGGTCACAGATACTGTTACTTTGTGAAATGTCAGACTTGCACGGAGATACAGACCAAGCTGCATTGTCAGTTTTATGAAGTTGTGTGCATTAAATTTTTCTTTTTCAAAATTGTGACCGTGCGTGAGAAACAAAGCTAAAGTATGAAAAACAGTTTTCTATAAAACGTTGAGTAAAGTTTTCAATGTACTAACTCATGTATACAATTTCCCGATATTTACGTCACTAAAGAAAACTATCAATTTCCTGTATAAACATGCTGTTTTCTCTCACATAAATATGCATGAATTACTAAATAATATTGTGGTTGACATTTCTCATTTTCTAATTTTTCGTTCTTTAGCCCCGTTTTCTCATGCACAGTCACAAGGTTAGTCTCAAATTAGCATATGCTTCATTTCAATTTTATGCAAGCACTCTACAAGTCTCTACAGTTAGGAAACAGCCTGTGTTGATGACAGGATCAAATAACAGTAGTTTTGGATGTGCGTCTGTAGGCTCTTTGTTGACGGTTTCGGGTTTGATTTATCTGTTTAACTTTTATCACATGCACAAAACTTGCCTTTGAAATTGTGGGAAACAATGACAACAATATGCGGGGTTTCACTGTGAATGAGAAGGGGCCGGTGCCCTCGTGAACATTTGAAATACCTCAGTAGTGCAAAATAGGAATTTCTAAGAATTTTGTCTGATTCTGCAAACGGCAAAGGTGTGTCCCTGTTACTAAAAATGAGAGAAATGTGCTACCCTGCATGATTATTACCTCAGTTACTCGGCTCTTTGCTGCTAAACAAACATTGCCAGAACCAACTCAGTTTGTCTGCTGTTGTGTGAAAATGCCTTGAACAGATACAAGCCAAGCATTACAAGATTGGACGTTGGAATTGTTCTTGCTACATTTTCTCAACAAGGCGAGGCATTTGATGTTCTTGTTTCTTTTTTAAAGTTGTCAAATTTCACAACCTGAAACTTGCATGAGTGCACCGTCGCATTGGCCGTGGTTTGACCTGTAGTGATGTCTTTTTTATCCCCTTTCAAATAAAACCGTCACTTTCATCCTTTCGTCTCTGCCTACTGTTCTATTGTCATCACTTCACCACATGTGTCTTCAGATGTTAAAGGGCAGAGGGGAAGATCTTGTTTAACTCTTAGTCCCTGTAGTGTCTTTCTCCACCCTTGACGGTATACCTGTACTGCTCTTCTCTACCCATCACATGTTACTTTTCATAAGTTAACTCTTAGGCAGTTGGAATGTAGATGGACAGTTTAATTGCCCGTCTTGCAAAGAAGCTATTAAAAGTAGCCTAAGACGAATAGAACAGGAACACCAGTCAGAGTGGAGAAAGGCACTACAGAGACTTAAAGAGTTTCATATAAATGTGGAAAGTTGAGACCCAGCCAAAAACAGTGTTTCAACAATAGAAAGCCCGACACCCAGAGCCCAGTAGCCGAGTGATGTCAAACCTGACCAGCTGTTGCTTGTGGTGCATTGGATGAAGCTGCACAGGTCGAAGAGTTGTGTCCTTGCAATTGGTGCTTCACTAAACAGCCTCTCAGAGAGAGGGAGGGAGAGAGAGAGAGCACGAGCCACAGATTATTCAACGCTGGGTGTCTAGAGGTGCATTGTACCTAGTTAGCAAACAAAAGGTTGGTGTCAACATGTCAAACATGTAACTGCCATTACATCTGCTTTCATCAAGTTGACACCAGCCTGTTCCCCCGCAAGATTGCGAAAGTTCCTAACATAAGCAATGTGCCCCAGCACACACAAACTACTCAGACCACGTCACTTCTAAGCAGCCATTTTATGCAGTCAGCAGGTGGACACGTTTCTGACAAACAATATTTTCATACAGTCATTTCACATTTTATTAAAATCTTGAGGGTACAAATCTCACACATGATGCAGGCCAGTTCATCAAAACATCAGGAAAAACTGTTCACCCTTTGTGAGTGCACTCACACACTTGCCACACTTTCAGTATCTTTTTCACGAAATGGCACACAATGAAGCTTAGCTTCATCCACAAAATACACAAAACGTCATGATATGTGTGTAAAAAATGGCTTTGTGTACAAATGTTCCGGTCTAAATTATGATCACTTGGACAATTTTTTAAAGTTTTCAAACAAAGCAAAAACAAACAAACAACACTCGAGGAAGATTTCCAACAGGAGCATCCTGAGGAAAACAAAAACTTCATGCATTCCAATAGGAATCAACACAATCTTTCATATTACCAGAAATGTTACATGCATTGTGTGTGTGTGTGTGTGTGTGTGTGTGAGAGAGAGAGAGAGAGAGAGAGAGAGAGAGAGATGAGACTACATACAAATGATTTCAATATTAAACCAGCTTTTTTACCATTTTCTGTTGGTGTCTTTCATCACTGCATTTTCCAACCACTTAACTCAATTCAAATTTTCATTCTATATGTACAAAATATTCTCTGTTCCACTCTAAAACATGAAAACGCTAAGCTAATGTAATCCTGAGCTAAAACCCAAGCCACGAGTTTATAAATATCAAAATAATCAACAAACATCAACATATCAACAAAAATCCCTTTTCCCTGATAGCTCACAACATGCTTTTTTTTAAAGGCATACATCGC
>JAWQFJ010002780.1:108842-117894 GCA_034096865.1 Theodoxus fluviatilis
ATACCATTTGTATTATGAGCAGATGTGGTTGTCTTATTGGATGATAGCAATGCAGGTGAACTGTCTGAATCAAGCTACAGAAGAACAGGTGTAGCCATCTAACCTGTGTAATGAAAGTGACAGGTAAATCTACCCTACATACGCAATTGCCAAACGGAATGCATTACCCACCAAGTGTAATGGCAGGATAGGCAGACTCAAATCTGTTGTAATGTGACTAGATGTGAGAATGGAGGAGTGCCGGGGTCGGTTGAGATGTGAGAAACCATTCTACCAATACAGTGGAAGTCTCAGCCAGCCCTTCAAAGATACCATTCTGCTAAATGACCTGCTAGTTTATGTGATTGGTCCCAAGACGATATACTGTTAAATGGTGTTCAGGTCACCTTTATGTAAAGATATCCACTATTGTGCGTCCCAAATGAGGAACTTCAAGCAGTACGTATCTAACAGTGCTTCGGATGAAGCAGTGCTACATATCTAATGGCTGGACAGATGAAGTTGTCTTGCCTGCATGATGATGGAGGAGGAAAAACAATCTTCACAGAATGAATGGATGAATGTTTATTGCTTAAAGGCCTATCAGCCTTATTTTTCTATGTAAGGCCTCAACGAGTAGCAGTATACAATAAACAAGAAGGGCAAAGCCCATACGACTCACATGCTTGACCTTGACCTTTATATGACCTTGACCTTCAGGTGACCTTCAAGGTCAAGGTCAAACAACTAAACCTACCAATGACATCATACACAAAGAAATGCTTTACACATTTTTCCTACCAAAATACATGTGACCTTGACCCAAGGTCAAGGTCATCCAAGGTCATGCAACACAAAGCTGTTAATTCAAGACATAGGAAGCACAATGGTGCTTATTGGCACTTTCTACCATGAGATATAGTCACTTTTAGTGGTTCACTACCCCATTTTGGTCACATTTCATAAGGGTCAAAGTGACCTTGACCTTGATGATATGTGACCAAATTTGTCTCATGATGAAAGTATAACATGTGCCCCACATAATTATTAAGTTTGAAACAGTTATCTTCCATAGTTCAGGGTCAAGGTCACTTCAAAATATGTATACAATCAACTTTGAAGAGCTCCTGTGACCTTGACCTTGAAGCAAGGTCAACCAAACTGGTATCAAAAGATAGGGCTTGCTTTGACCTATATACCACTTGTAGCTAAGGTCGCCATTCTCAATAACGTGGGAGAAAATTGGGAAAATGTGAAAAATGACTGTTTTTGAGACCACATTTATGGCTCCTGTGACCTTGACCTTGAAGCAAGGTCAAGTCACTATGTATGTTTTTTGAGGCCTTGTCATCATACACCATCATGCCACATTTGGTGTTGATAGACTTAATAGTCTCCGAGAAAAATCCAACGTTTAAGTTTTTTACGGACGCCCGGACGGACGCCCGGACGCCCGGACGGACGGACGACACGGCTCAGTACATAGACTCACTTTTGCTTCGCATGTGAGTCAAAAAGGATGTACATATTTGTAAAGTATGTATACACATGCATGTAGCTCTACTTTTTTTTACTTGTTAAAAAAAAAAAGAGTATATATGTAAAATCATGGACAACAAATGTCAGAAGTATTAAATAATCATATAATAACATGACTGGTGAGGCATAAATCTTACCTGCCATGATAAATAATATGGCAGGTAGAGCAATCTTCTCTGTCCAATTGCAGAACAGTTAACCCATTGCATACGCAGTGCAACCACATGGTTGCAATAACGTTTTTATTGGTTTCCCAATTTTCTTACTGCATTTTGTCAATATCTTGCACTTCACTTCAGCTAAAAAGTACTTATGTTTTATCTTTCAAATGGTACCTAGCATGAAACAATCAATCCAAAATTAGAGTAAGTGTGTGGGGTTTTTTACATGCAAGGATACTGTAGAGGCATTCTTGGCAATGTTATTTGTGTGTATGCACTGAGTTAACTCTTAAGATCCTATACCGCCCATAGCTCCCCACCCTGCTCAATCCTGTACCGCCCATTACTGCCCACCCTGCTCAATCCTGCACCGCCCATAGCCACCCACCCTGCTCAATCCTGTTCTGCCCATAGCCACCCACCCTGCTCAATCCTGCACTGCCCATAGCCGCCCACCCTGCTTAATCCTGCACTGCCCATAGCCGCCCACCCTGCTTAATCCTGTACTGCCCATAGCCACCCACCTTGCTCAATCCTGTACTGCCCATAGCCACCCACCCTGCTCAATCCTGTTCTGCCTTTAGCCGCCCACCCTGCTTAATCCTGTACCGCCCATAGCCACCCACCCTGCTCAATCCTTTACTGCCCATAGCCGCCCACCCTGCTCCATCCTGTACTGCCCATAGCCACCCACCCTGCTCAACCCTGTACCGCCCATAGCCACCCACCCTGCTCAACCCTGCACCGCCCATAGCCACCCACCCTGCTCAATCCTGTACCGCCCATAGCCGCCCACCCTGCTAATTCCTGTACCGCCCATAGCCACCCACCCTGCTCAATCCTGTACGGCCCATAGCCACCCACCCTGCTCAATCCTGTTCTGCCCATAGCCACCCACCCTGCTCAATCCTGTACCGCCCATAGCCACCCACCCTGCTCAATCCTATACCGCCCATAGCCACCCACCTTGCTCAATCCTGTACCGCCCATAGCCACCCACCCTCTTAAATCCTGCACTGCCCATAGCTGCCCACCCTGCTCAATCCTGTACCACCCATTGCCACCCACCCCATGTGGCTGTTACTAGACTGATTTTGTTCTACAAATTGCATAATCCTTACATGACTGGGGAATGAAACATGTGAATTACTTACAGGACCTTAAGAGTTAAGGCATGATTCATACCTAGATGACGGCTGAGCCATGGAGCAATACATGAAGCAATCTACTACACGACAGCACGACAGGTGAGGCAAGCATCTTACCTGGATGATGGTGGGGCAGGTGTAGTTGCAGTTCTGGTGCATGACCATGGAGGGGGTCATCAGGTGTGCAGGCCCAACGGTCCAACCAAGCTTCCAGCCCGTGGCGCTGAAGGTCTTGCCTGCGCTCCCTATGGTCAGCGTGCGCTCCCACATGCCAGGCAAGGTGGCTGATGAGGAAACCAAGAACAAAAACTTTCAAAGAAGGAGTGGAGAGGTTGATGGTGAATGATGAAAGGAGGTTTACGGCCTTCAGCCTCTGCAGTCTATGTAAGGTCGTTGACCACACAAACTCAGTCGAGCTGGTTAGAATAAGAGCAAGTTTCAATGTCCCTAGTTGTTCTTCCGTCACGAATCACTTGGGAAAGGTAAGGGTATTGCGACTTTTCCACCCATTGATGGATGCTCACACCATGGAGGGTATATTCTCACCCCCAACCCCACACGGGGAGTAAAGAGGCTTAGACATTCTTCAACCATTAACATGACAGAATTAGCTAAAATCAACACACATAAAAATTAATGACATTTGACTAAGTTGATTACACATAAATAGCTGGTTGGATGTCCAGCTGCCCTCCAGAATGCAAATGATCTCATTTAACTTGAATGTGCACATGACATATATGATGGTTGGATCAGAATGATCGGACTCTGTCCCAATGCCCACCAATAGCCACATTGGCTGCTTGGAGCGGGCCCTGGCAGAGCTACTGGAGCAGGCTGTAAGGCTGAAATGGTCGAAGTCGGCAAGATTTCCGGGCACTGTACCCCAGTTTCAAATCTCTGCATTTCTCGCGAAAACGGACATTTATAAACGTCGTTTAGCTTAAGATTACACCCGAATCACGCGGACCGTTAAGGTGCATGAAGTACTGTATCGCCTAGCAAGACGTTTGTCACAAAACGCAGATACATTAACGCGGCCGGATCTTAGCATAACTCCCCGGGCGTGCGAGTCACGTGACTGTAAGGCCGAGATTTCAAAACTGGGGTACAGTGTCCGGAAATCTTGCCGACTTCGACTCATTCAGCGGCTCCAGCTGATGAGAGGGGCATCAAGCAGTTCTAGCCACATCAGACACACTATAATATCAGACTGCTGACTGACCTCTCCGTGTATAGTCTAAATATAGTCGCAGTGCTGTCTGCACCGCTCTGCCTTAATTAGTTCTGACAAAGATCATTTCTGGTTTCCGATGTCTACAGAATGGAGCAGCTAATCGAAGAGATATTTGAGGAAAGTACGCAGCATTTACTGAAAATAAGTAATTGAAATAAAGGAATGAACATTGAAATAGTATATTATACATAATTGTCAGTCTATAGCTACATCAGCTCAGACAGCGTAGATGAGTGAAACATTTATGACCGAGATAATACCCGACAGACAAAGAGCAAGTCGAAGCTTCATGAAGTCAGTTGGCAATTATATTATCAATCAGAAAAGAATTTTTTTAATTAAGTAGGATGGTGTTGTAAGTCAGAGGCATTGCTGCTAAACGTTTCTTAAACATTTCTATGTATATGTGCCTGATACATGGAATTTGTTATCATCGTTGTGTTTTCTTATTCTGTGGAACGACAGCCCTCTATTTAGGCCTGAACGGGCTCCACAACCAACAATTGCACAGTTATTTCCTGGCATGTTGTGTCAAAACCCTCTGAATCCCACAGATGAAGGTAGAGTAGCTGGAATGGTTCCACTGTGCTTTTAAGCAGACGCTACGTCAAAGAACACTCTTCAGTCTTCATATTCAACGAAATGTCAGTCCAACTTCAACCTCTGACTCTACAATCCTCAAATTACATCATGTTTTTGCAAACTGAATTCAACTAGAGATGATAAAGCACAGCACAAGAAATAAGCATGACATTCTATTGCTGTGCCAACAGTGGAACTGGCCTAGACTTAGACCGGAAGAGAGCATTGCCAGAACTTTGGTTTCCTGCGCAAGACGGCACTGGCAGACGCGTTTTGCGCAGACAGCGATACAGTTACTATAGTATCTCTGGCCACATGTTACAACTGACATCTTCATTCTAATAAGTCGGGGCATGGTCATCCAGGTTAACGTATCCCATTTCGGCATTAAAGGCTCACGTGTACATGATGATGATGAGCAGACTTCTACACCTTCCCAAGGGAAGACTTACCGATCTTGATGTGCTTGTGGCCGCTGAACACGAGCCACTCGTACACCTCATCTGCCACACAGAGGACGTCATACTTCTTGCACAGATCAGCAATCAGCTCCATCTCTTCCCTGGTGAACACCTACACACATGCAGAAGTGTCACCTTTATGGACGAAGGTAGAAACAGATAGTTACTTTCATCTACATGACATCATTACACAAAAAGAAAATGAGAGAAATCTGAAAATGATGAAACGAGTAAGGGAGGGAGGGAGGGAGGGAGGGAGGGAGGGAGGGAGGGAGGGAGGGAGGGAGGGAGGGAGGGAGGGAGAGGGAGGGAGAGGGAGAGAAAGAGAGAGACAAACAGAGACAGACACACAGGCAGACAGACCGACAGACAGACAGACAGACAGGCAGGCAGGCAGGCAGGCAGGCAGGCAGGCAGGCAGGCAGGCAGGCAGGCAGGCAGGCAGGCAGGCAGACAGACAGACAGACAGACAGACAGACAGACAGACAGACTGACTGACAGACAGACAGACACACAGACACACAGACACACAGAGAGACAGACAGATAGACAGACACACAGAGAGACATACAGACAGACAGACAGACACACAGACACTCAGATAGACATACAGACAGACACACAGACAGACACACAGACAGACAGATAGACAGACAGACAGACAGACAGACAGACAGACAGACAGACAGACAGACAGACAGACAGACAGACAGACAGACAGACAGACACACAGACACACAGACAGACACACAGACAGACAGAGTCAGACAGAGTCAGACAGAGTCAGAAAGAGAAAGACACAGAGAGAGAAAGACAGAGAGAAAGAGAGACAGAGAGAGACAGAGAGTGAGAGAGAGAGAGAGAGAGAGAGAGAGAGAGAGAGAGAGAGAGAGAGAGAAAGAGAGAGAGAGAGAGAAGCAATCCAGGATACCTACCTTGCCGAGAGGATTGTTGGGGGTGTTGAAGATGATCATCTTGGTGTTGGCATTGAACTTGCTGGCCAGCTCCTCTGGATCTAGTTTCCAGTCCCCACTGGACGTCGCGCCTGTCTTGGTCTGGAACATTCAAGACCTTTTACCAATTCCTCACGGAAAGATGTACACTTATACATGAAAACAGTCTCAACAAATTAATTTGCCCAAAACGTTCTTAAATTCCCATATTTTCCAGTACCAAGCTTCTGGGATAAAATAACCATGGCAATGTTTTCCTTAATGGGAAGAAAACTAAGGTCCTCATCAGATATGACATCCAATATTCGTTAGTTCTGAGAAAGGTTTTGAGCACCGATATCCAGAGGCTGAATCACGACACACTTCACTGCTCCATTGGCTCTCAAACTCAGATTTTGCCCCAATACAAGGGCCCACACTGACAAGACTTTATTTGATTTTCCTTTTTCTCTCTCTCCTCTTTTCCCTTCCCTTTCTCTCCTCCTCCTCCTTTTCCTCCTCCTCCTCCATTACCACCTCCTCCTCCATTACCTCCTCCTCCTCCTCCTCCTCCTCCTCCTCCTCCTTTCCTCCTTTCCTCTTCCTCCTCCATTACTACCTCCTCCTCCATTACTACCTCCTCCTCCTCCTCCTCCTCCTCCTCCTCCTCCTCCTCCTCCTCCTCCTCCTCCTCCTCCTCCTCCTCCTCCTCCTCCTCCTCCTCTGACAGATGATAAATGTCACATCCACCTTTAAAGGGTGATGTACCACTTAAATCACATCTGTTGGTATGGAGATAAGGTTCATCTACAGTTTTTATCACCACAGATGACAGTGGGTGCCACTTGGTTGTGTCTACTTACAGGCCTGAGTGGAATGAAGACAGGCGTGCCACCTGCCACCTTCACCATGGGCTCGTAGCAGTCAAAGAACGGCTCTATGATGATCACCTGCAATGTACAAAGCATCATCATCACATGGCAGCCTGGTTATCTCGTCCCTGCCAACAGCCAAGGCATGCTTTGTTTGTTGTGCGGTGATTCCTGCATGGGCTTGTCACTGAACATCTCTGCTACGCAGCAAATACTCGTCCCCATTGCACATGTGGAACAGGGTCACGTATGGATATTTAGATGTAGTTTATGGCATGTCATGTAAATAGGATCAAAAGCAGATTCCGGGGATTTGACGGCAGATCTCTTTGTTCCCAAAGAATGTGTATTTTTCTTCACAGGCATCTGTTCATCTGTTCATGCATTCATTCACTCATTCATTCATTTGTTCATTCATTGAATTATTCATTCTCATCTCACCTCATCACCAGGGTTGACATTGCCCTGGATGGCACAGAAGAGGGCGCCGTAGGCCCCCACTGAGACCAGGATGTCAGTGAGGGGGTTGATCTGCTGTCCCAGGAGAGGGGAATACACCTTGGCCAGGGCCTGCACAAGTTTGATGTGGCCCTGGAACATGGACAGCAACAAGGCAATGAAGCTTTGAAGTCTGGCAAAATAAAAATGTCCATGCTTCTCACAGATGTCATCATTGCTGTCATCGCTTTCATCTTAATCTATCAGTGTCCTCATCATCATCACTGTTATTACTGTCATCATTACCTTTGTTGAGCTGCTGGAGCAGGCCCAGATAGTCAAGCAGTGATGTTGGGGGCATCAACAGTTCTGGCCATACATATATGTATATATTACACTTTATCATCATTGTCATTGTCATCATCATTGTTGTCATCATCATTAGTGGTGGCAGTGGTGGCATTATCATCATCATCATCACCAGCATCATCATCATCATCGTCATCATCATCATCATTGTCGTCATCTTCTTCTTCTTCTTCTTCTTCTTCTTCTTCTGCTCCTCCTCCTCCTCCTCCTCCTCCTCCTCCTCCTCCTCCTCCTCCTTCTTCTTCTTCTTCTTCTTCTTCTTCTTCTTCTTCTTCTTCTTCTTCTTCTTCTTCTTCTTGTCATTGTCATGCATTAAAAAATGTCCCCACATGAACCATATAAGTTCTCCTTCTCTCTGTCCATCCTTCCATCCATCCTTCCATCCATCCTTCCATCCATCTGTTCACCTATCCATGTATCTGTCAGTCTACCTGCCTGCCTACCTATCTGCCTGCCTGTCTATCTGCCTACCTGTCTATCTGCCTACCTGTCTATCTGCCTGCCTATCTATCTGCCTGCTAAGTGGGAAGGCAGGAAGGGTGCCTGCTACCCGCTGCTGCCCTCCTCCTCCTCCTCCTCCTCCTCCTCCTCCTCCTCCTCCTCCTCCTCCTCCTCCTCATCATCATCATCATCATCATCATCATCATCTTCATCATCTTTATCATCCCTGCCACCACCATCGCCGCTGCCGCCGCCACCACCTCCTTCTCCTTATCATCACACCACTTGTCTGTTGGTGAGGACACAACTCACATAGCTGCGTGTGTACTGGTGGTGGAGGGGGTTGCCCCCTGAACAGGCCTTGATGAGTTCATCCTGCACGTACTGAGGGGGATGGAAGTCGGGGAAACCCTGCAGACAAACACAGAAGAAGAGAGTCAGTGCAAAAATTAATCTGTAGTCATATGCAAGATGGAAATATTTATTCCCGTTCTGCTCTTAGAATTCTATGTGTACATCATGTGATAAACCTTGGCTGGATTATGGATTCTTCAAGAGCAACAAAAACAAGAAGGGCAAAGCCCATACGACTCACATGCTTGACCTTGACCTTTACATGACCTTGACCTTCAGGTGACCTTCAAGGTCAAGGCCAATCAACTACACCTAGCAATGACATTATACACTAAACTAAGAAATGCTTTACACATTTTTCCTACCAAAATACATGTGGCCTTGATCCAAGGTCAAGGTCATTCAAGGTCATACAACACAAAGCTGTTAATTCAAGACATAGGAAGTACAATGGTGCTTATTGGCACTTTCTACCATGAGATATGGTCACTTTTAGTGGTTCACTACCCCATTTTGGTCACATTTCATTAGGGTCAAAG
>JAWQFJ010002780.1:117930-153987 GCA_034096865.1 Theodoxus fluviatilis
GTTTCTTTAAGGGAAATATTAAATGTTTTGTTTCTCTTATTTATGTTTTCTGACTCAATAGAAACGCCCTGTTCCATTTGGGCAAGGCAGTTTGTTCTAGGCAAGAGTGCTGATACTACTTACTAGGTTTGATTTTGTTGTTTCCAGGTTTCTATCTGTCCTGGAAATTGCTGACACCTCTCTCTCTCTCTCTCTCTCTCTCTCTCTCTCTCTCTCTCTCTCTCTCTCTCTCTCTCTCTCTCTCTCTCTCTCTCTCTCTCTCTCTCTCTCTCTCTCACACACACACACACACACACACACACACACACACACACACACACACACACACACACACACACACACACACACAGAGTTTTTGTGTTCTCTCTTTAGACTACCTGAACAGGTTTAGAAAACAGAAATTAGACCTTTCAGCACCTACATTTCTCATAAGTTGTAGGTGTTGTCTGTTGATCCCAGTCGAATGCAATGAGACCCTCTGGCACCATCATTGTCTTGTCTGGCTTGCAGGTGATGACAGTGACTACCAGGACTGGATGGCCCACAGCACGCTGAGGTCTGAGGAGAACACGGGTGTGGAGGGGTGTCTTCTTGGCCAGAAGGAAACCTTCAAAAAGCTCAAGCCAGACTCATGGTTCGCACCTCCTGCCATTGCTTCCAGTTTAGGCACACACACACAAACATTTTTGGTTGACTTTTGACTTTTACATCTTGATGTTATTCTTGGAGATAAAGGTGATTGTTCAGAATTCTATCAAAGCATGGCTCAAACTTAGATTTCTTGTGTGGTGAGTGTCTGTTTTTTGTGTAGTGGTATGTCATTTCAAATAGAAGATGCAGAAGTTTATATTGCTTTGTTCTGGTGATGTACTGTATTTTCTTATGAAGATGCTTACTGTTGATGAGTTTCTGAAATTTCTTTTGTGTGTGTGTGTGTGTGTGTTTGCGTGTGTGCATGTGCGTGTGTGTGTGTGTGTGTGTGTGTGTGTTTGTGTGTGTGAATGATGCATTTAGTTTCCCTTCTGTGGCGAGATCACCCCTCCCCCTAGGATTAAGTTTATCCTTCATCATGACTAACCTGTTGTGTGTATAGAGAGTTAGTGTGGCCTGCCAGCCGTAGCAGATCAATGGTGATAGAGTTTTTATGGTCCGCCAGCCATAGCAAATTTGATTGGCTGCAACGAAAACTGCTCTGAAGACATTGCGAGGTAAGACCTCATTTTATATAGGAGCCCTGTGATTGGACAGTGGGAATGTGGGGGTGTGGGCCGAGTGCTCCCATTGGTTGGGAAGTGACTGCGTTCGAAGACGTCTGCGCAAAAGCTATATAAATCCCTGCAGACCAGCGCCAAGCACGCGGCAAATAACAGCTTGAAAGAACGACAGCCGAGCCAAGAATTGCGTCCTCCCAAGTGCGCCAAGATTGACGTCATTCCTCACCCCTGCACGAAGAGACGCTCGACGTTGAGAGAGATCGACGCGAATTCACCCTCACGTCTCCCAGGGTGAAGATACGAAGCTTGCAGTGCCCGTCTCCCAGGGCAAAGATACGAAGTTTGAAGAGCCCATCTCCCAGGGCAAAAATATGAGTCCTCAGCGGACGCTTTGTGAAAGAATACGGTTGCTATGCTTTGTGAAAGGATGCAGTTGCTATGCTTTGTGAAATAATACAGTTGCTATGCTTTGTGAAAGAATACTGATGCTATGCTTGTGAAAGAATAAATACGCTATCACACACACACCCCCCCCCCCCCCCCCCTTCCCGCCAATGCCTCCAGAACCACTACGACAAAGATCCCGAGGGCAGGAGCCCTCATGAGTGCTGATCGAACCATGGTCGACACGCCGTAGGGCGCGTTTGCGCGCAACGGCAGAAACAGACTCGAGAGGACTCGTTATCCACTTCAGAGCAGATAAGTCATCATTTAATCAGCTGGCGGGCCATTTTTCTTAGATAATGATGAGTACAATTATTGTTGTTCTTCATATTTGTCAGTCGTACTAACCGTATCCATATATGATTACTTTGGTGTTCATATTAAAGTGATTTGATATTTGACCTACGTCCTCACCGTCTTTCTGTCTCGTTCGCGTCAGATGGAAAGATTGTGTGAGAAATAGTTGCAAGTGGACCGAGTGTATTCCCCTAGACCTTTGCCCTTTCATTGAAGCATTATTTTAAGACGAGCAGGTCCTGCTTGTAACACCTTCTCACACAAAAATGTGTGTGTGTGTCTGTTTCAGGTGCAGGAATGGCTATGATTTTGTTCCACCGAAGACGCAGGCCACATGCACCTGCACAAGGGAGGACTATGAATGGTGAGAGCCAATGCTGTCTGATCTGAAATGTGCCTTCTTCTTTGTTGGCACTGGCCACTGTTGCTGTATCATTTTTGACTCACATGCGAAGCAAAAGTGAGTCTATGTACTCAGCCGTGTCGTCCGTCCGTCCGTCCGGGTGTAAAAAACTTAAACGTTGGATTTTTCTCGGAGACTATTAAGTCTATCAACACCAAATGTGGCATGATGGTGTATGATGACAAGGCCTCAAAAAACATACATAGTGACTTGACCTTTCTTCAAGGTCAAGGTCGAAGGAGCCATAAATGTGGTCTCAAAAACAGTCATTTTTCACATTTTCCCAATTTTCTCCCACGTTATTGAGAATGGCGACCTTAGCTACAAGTGGTATATAGGTCAAAGCAAGCCCTATCTATTGATACCAGTTTGGTTGACCTTTCTTCAAGGTCAAGGTCACAGGAGCTCTTCAAAGTTGGATTGTATACATATTTTGAAGTGACCTTGACCCTGAACTATGGCAGATAACTGTTTCAAACTTAATAATTATGTGGGGCACATGTTATACTTTCATCATGAGACACATTTGGTCACATATCATCAAGGTCAAGGTCACTTTGACCCTTATGAAATGTGACCAAAATGGGGTAGTGAACCACTAAAATTGACCATATCTTATGGTAGAAAGTGCCAATAAGCACCATTGTGCTTCCTATGTCTTGAATTAAGAGCTTTGTGTTGCATGACCTTGAATGACCTTGACCTTGGGTCAAGGTCACGTGTATTTTGGTAGGAAAAATGTGTAAATCATTTCTTAGTGTATGATGTCATTGGTAGGTTTAGTTGTTTGACCTTGACCTTGAAGGTCACCTGAAGGCCAAGGTCATATAAAGGTCAAGGTCAAGCATGTGAGTCGTATGGGCTTTGCCCTTCTTGTTTTGTCAGCCATGAGCAATCCTTGTGGCATCAGTAGAGCCACTCTTGGAAGGTATTCTGGAAAAGTGATTAACTCTTCTGCATGACAGTAGAGATTCAGAACTAGAGAGGGTTGGGTGGTTTTTTGACTCACATGCGAAGCAAAAGTGAGTCTATGTACTCAGCCGTGTCGTCCGTCCGTCCGTCCGTCCAGGCGTCCGTCCGTCCGGGCGTAAAAAACTTAAACGTTGGATTTTTCTCGGAGACTATTAAGTCTATCAACACCAAATGTGGCATGATGGTGTATGATGACAAGGCCTCAAAAAACATATATAGTGACTTGACCTTGCTTCAAGGTCAAGGTCACAGGAGCCATAAATGTGGTCTCAAAAAGTCTTTTTTCACATTTTCCCAATTTTCTCCCACGTTATTGAGAATGGCGACCTTAGCTACAAGTGGTATATAGGTCAAAGCAAGCCCTATCTTTTGATACCAGTTTGGTTGACCTTGCTTCAAGGTCAAGGTCACAGGAGCTCTTCAAAGTTGGATTGTATACATATTTTGAAGTGACCTTGACCCTGAACTATGGAAGATAACTGTTTCAAACTTAAGAATTATGTGGGGCACATGTTATACTTTCATCATGAGACACATTTGTTCACATATCATCAAGGTCAAGGTCACTTTGACCCTTATGAAATGTGACCAAAATGGGGTAGTGAACCACTAAAAGTGACCATATCTCATGGTAGAAAGTGCCGTTAAGCACCATTGTGCTTCCTATGTCTTGAATTAAGAGCTTTGTGTTGCATGACCTTGGATGACCTTGACCTTGGGTCAAGGTCACATGTATTTTGGTAGGGAAAATGTGTAAAGCATTTCTTAGTGTATGATGTCATTGGTAGGTTTAGTTGTTTGACCTTGACCTTGAAGGTCACCTGAAGGTCAAGGCCATATAAAGGTCAAGGTCAAGCATGTGAGTCGTATGGGCTTTGCCCTTCTTGTTTGTTATTCCTGTGAAAGTGTTACTTCAGATTAAAAACACTTTATATACATTTTTGGACTAGTATCTGTGTTTTTGGTGAAGAGACATCGGTAATGAAATGGTCAGAGCCAAAACTGTTGTCCCATGTATCCAAGTGTAAATGAAGCTGTGTATGGTAGCCTGTGCATTTGAATGATCTTTTACATATTTGGGATACTCAGCTGATCTAGTCACAGAAAACAAGGTTGACAGAGATTACAAGGAGTCTTGCTGGAGTCGGAAAATGATTTGGTTAAGACATTTATGAGTTCTTCATTATTCCCCTTTAAATATTTGCATTTAGTTGTTTTGTAGAGGAATATTTTTCTGGTCGCTGACGTGCCTTCTTGGTTTGCATTGCAGTGACTACAGCTTCTACCGCCCTGATGGCAGTGACAACTGTGTCAAACAAATAAACTTCAACCAGAAGGAAGTTGACATATGTATGCAAGGCCGCGAGGAGGAGATTATCACAGAAGGGTGAGTAACATGGGGATCCGTAGCTGAGTGGTTAGCGCGCTGGACCTACAGTCGCTTGCGGCCAGTGGGTACAGCGTTCGAAGCTGCGCGGTTCCCAGAGTTGCATCCTTGAGCAAGATGCTTAACTCGCATTGCTTCTCCCCACCCAGGAGTAAAAAAAAAACGGGTAACGTCTGCAGAATCTTCACCTTGTTGAAGGCGCCAGTCACATGAAAGAAGAAGAAGAATAAGAAGAAACTCTCTCTCTCTCTCTCTCTCTCTCTCTCTCTCTCTCTCTCTCTATCTCCATACTGTACATTGGCGCATTCATCCGCAGCCTGGTTGTATGCTCTCCAGGAAGTCACAATAACAAAGATCAACTTTACAATGACAAACCTGTGAGAATGCAAACTTGTTAAGATCATGTTTAGAATAAATAGGCTGTAGTTTTAATGAATGCAATTTCATGGTGTTGTTAGTGTTGGTGCAAAGTGGTGCGAGTCCCAGACTTGGGTGATTGGTCACTATATAAAACCCCACTTTATCTTCACCTTTACCTATACCTTCACCTTTACCTTCACCTTTACCTTTACCTTCACCTATTCCTTCACCTTTACCTATACCTTTACCTTCACCTTGACCTTCACCTTCACCTATACCTTCACCTTTATCTTTACCTTCACCTATACCTTCTCCTATACCTTCACCGATACCTTCACCTATACCTTCACCTTTACCTATACCTTCACCTTCACCTTCACCTTTACGTATACCTTCACCTTTACCTTCACCTATACCTTCACCTTTACCTATACCTTTCCTTCACCTTTACGTATACCATACCTATACCTTCACCTTTACCTTCACCTTTACCTTTACCTATACCTTCACCTTTACCTATACCTTTCCTTCACCTTTACGTATACCATCACCTATACCTTCACCTTCACCTTCACCTTTACCTTTACCTTCACCTTTACCTTTACCTATACCTTCACCTTTACCTTCACCTTTACCTTCACCTTTACCTTTACCTTTACCTTTACCTTCACCTTTACCTTCACCTTTACCTTTACCTTTACCTTTACCTTTACCTTTACCTTTACCTTTACCTTCACCTTTACCTTTACCTTCACCTTTACCTTTACCTATAACTTCACCTTTACCTTCATCTTTACCTTCACCTTTACCTATACCTTTACCTTCACCTTTACCTATACCTTTACCTTCATCTTTACCTTTACCTATACCTTTACCTATACCTTTACCTATACCTTTACCTTCACCTTTACCTTCACCTTTACGTATACCTTCACCTTTACCTATACCTTCACCTTTACCTTTACCTTCACCTTTACCTTCACCTTCACCTTTACCTTTACCTATTCCTTCACCTTTACCTATACCTTTACCTTTACCTTTACCTATACCTTCAGCTTTACCTTCACCTTTACCTATACCTTCACATTTACCTTCACCTTTACCTTCAGCTTTACCTTTACCTATACCTTCACCTTTACCTTTACCTTTACCTACAGCTTTACCTTTACCTATACCTATACCTTTACCTTTACCTTTACCTATACCTTTACCTATACCTTCACCTTTACCTTTACCTCTACCTATACCTTTACCTTTACCTATACCTTCACCTTTACCTTTACCTTTACCCATACCTTTACCTTTACCTATAACTTTACCTTTACCTATACCTTCACCTTTACCTTTACCTTTACCTATACCTTCACCTTTACCTTCACCTTTACGTATACCTTCACCTTTACCTTCACCTTTACCTTCACCTTTACCTTCACCTTTACCTATACCTTCACCTTTACCTTTACCTTTACCTACACCTTTACCTTTACCTATACCTTCACCTTTACCTTTACCTATACCTTTACCTTTACCTATACATTTACATTTACCTTTATCTTTACCTACACCTTCACCTTTACCTTTACCTATACCTTCACCTTCACCTTTACCTATACCTTCACCTTTACCTTTACCTGTACCTTCACCTTTACCTTTACCTATACATTGACCTATACCTTCACTTTCACCTTTACCTGCACCTTTACGTATACCTTCACCTTTACCTTCACCTATACCTTCACCTTCACCGTCACCTTTACCTTCACCTTTACCTATACCTTCACCTATACCTTCACCTATACCTTCACCTTCACCTTCATCTTTACCTTCACTTTTACCTATACCTTCACCTTTACCTTCACCTTTACCTTCACCTTTACCTTTACCTTCACCTTCACCTTCACCTATACCTTCACCTTTACCTTCACCTTTACCTATACCTTCACCTTTACCTTCACCTATACCTTCACCTTCACCTTTACCTTTACCTTCACCTTCACCTTTACCTTCACCTATACCTTCACCTTTACCTTTACCTTCACCTTTACCTTCACCTTTACATGTACCTTTACCTATACCTTCACCTTTACCTTCACCTTTGCCTATACCTTTACCTTCACCTTTACCCATACCTTCACCTTTACCTTCACCTTTACATGTACCTTTACCTATACCTTCACCTTTGCCTTCACCTTTGCCTATACCTTTACCTTCACCTTTACCCATACCTTCACCTTTACCTATACCTTCACTTTAACTTCACGTTTACCTATGCCTTCACCTTTACGTATACCTTCACCTTCACCTTCATCTTTACCTTCATTTTTACCTATATCTTCACCTTCACCTTTACCTTCATCTTTCCCTATACCTTCATCTTTACCTATACCTTTACCTTTACCTTTACCTTTACCTTTACCTTCACCTTTACCTATACCTTCACCTTTACCTATACCTTCACTTTACCTTCACCTTTACCTATACCTTTACCTATACCTTCACCTTTACCTTCACCTTCACCTTTACCTATACCTTCACCTTTACCTTAACCTTTACCTATACCTTCACTTTACCTGTACCTTCACCTTTACCTATACCTTCACTTTACCTGTACCTTCACCTTTACCTTTACCTTTACTTTTAAGCACTAGATGTTACAGACAGGGATGGAGCATCGCTTTTCCAGTTAAAACAGCAGGTGTTGTATCTGCTGTGTAAATATCTGGCAGTGAAAATGTTTATGGTAGTACTGAAAACTTCCTGAGCCACTCAGTGGCAACCCCATTTGAAAAGGTATTTTTCATGGTGTGTAGATTTGCGAATGTCATTCAGTGTTGTGAACACCTGCTTTCAGGTACCGCAAAATTCCTGGAGACGTGTGCCAGGGCGGCTTCAGCCCCACTGGGCATGAGATTGACCTTCATATACAGTGCTCCGAAAACAGACAGAACGTCCTCAGCCTGGAGAAAGCCCAGTCTGGTGCAGACACTGTGAGTGTGCTTGCTGTTTTGCCTCCCCTTTACTCTGGCCCTTTTCTCTTGGGCCGCCGGGGACGGAAATATTGGTTCCTTGCATCTCAGCACTGGAGTGCTATCCTAAAGTTTCATTTTCCATACCACTATCTATATTCTGCCCCTGCTGCCATCTCCCTGTGGGTTCGGGGTAAGAATTGACCCACCGCGTCTCCCTACGCGATTCGTAAGAGGCAAATAACTAGGGACACCATGACTGGATTACGTTTACTCAAAACTGTTCTAGTAATTATCGTGCTTAATGGCCTTAAATAGCCTTCAAAGGCTGATAGGCCCTAAAACACTATCCATCCATCCATCTGTCCCTGCTGCCAGCAAAGGTGTGGGCTACTGATAAAGTTTTCCCGCTCAAACTCATTCTGTGATTTTTAATTGAAAACATTGAGTTTGAGAAGGAAAATTTAGAGGGAGTAAGTAGCAGGGGCTCAGCTGGTGTCTAGGGACAGTATGGGAGAGGATGGAGTAAGGGGGCATGGGGCACTCTGTGTTGAAGTCTTGCCATTTCTCCTACTTGACTAATCTTTTCTCCTCTTTCTCTGCCATTTCAGATTTTTTTTATAGCTTGGCTAAATTCTTGAAATTGTTTTATGGTTTCTGTTTTAATTAAATAATTTGTTAGCTTACACTCATTTTAGTTTTAAAACATGTTGATTTGTTTTTATTAAAAATATGTGTGGATATTGACAGACAACTACACTGTCAAACATATCTTCTTTCTTTTCCTCTTTAAAATTTCTTTGCTTTATTTTATTTCCTCCTTTTTTTCCTACTTGCACACTTCTAGTTGCTCTGACATGCACTGCTTCCAGATACTTTTTCTTCTTATTTTTCACAAATGCACATGATTCTCTCTCTCTCTCTCTCTCTCTCTCTCTCTCTCTCTCTCTCTCTCATTCTCTCTCTCTCTCTCATTCTCTCTCATTTTCTCTCTCTCTCATTCTCTCTCATTCTCTCTCATTCTCTCTCTCTCTCTCTCTCTCTCTCTCTCTCTCTCTCTCTCTCTCTCTCTCTCTCTCTCTCTCCCATTCTCTCTCTCTCTCTCTCTCTCTCTCTCTCTCTCTCTCTCTCTCTCATTCTCTCTCTCTCTCTCTCTCTCTCTCTCTCTCTCTCTCTCTCTCTCTCTCTCTCTCTCTCTCTCTCCCTCCCTCCCTCCCTCCCTCCTCCCTCCCTCCCTCCCTCCCTCCCTCCCTCTCTCCCTCCCTCCCTCCCTCCCTCCCTTGCTTCTTCCCTCTTCCCTTCTTCCCCCCCCCCCTCCCCCCCCCCCCTCTCTCTCTCTCTCTCTCTCTCTCTCTCTCTCTCTCTCTCTCTCTCTCTCTCTCTCTCTCTCTCTCTCTCTCTCTCTCTCTCTCTCTCTCCCTCTCTCTGTCTTCCCCCCTCCCCCTCCCCTCCCTCCCTCACCCACCCACCCACTCACTCACTCACTCACTCACTCACTCACTCACTCACTCACTCACTCACGCACTCACGCACTCACTCACTCACTCACTCACTCACTCACTCACTCCTCCTCCTGATAGAGCCGCTTGATTTGCTCAGGCAACAGACTTGAGGGATCGGACTTCAGTGGATTAGAAAAATGTGGGTTATCATTGCTGGCTGTTTGGTATGTGGAAGTGGGAAGAAAACAAATCCTGGGTGCAGATGTTTCTTGTACATTCATGGCTCTGATTCCCCAGCAAGAGATCTGTTAACCAGGCTGTGTTCTTTGCCATTTGCCTGTGGTGTGACGGAATCCTGTGGCTTTTCTGCCTTTGCTAGTACGTTTGCTGGTAGTGTTGTAGTCTCACTGTTTGTCTGATGGCTGAGAAATTTGAAGCCATGTTTGAATACTTTTTTTTTCAGTCAGGTGCACAGAAACACAGCACGATCCTCGGCATCATCATTGCCTGCGTCATTGCCCTGGCTGTTGGGACAACCATATTCTTTGGCTACAAGTTTTACTTGCTTCGAAAGCAGTAAGTGTTGCTTCCCTTTGAATGTGTGTACATAGTAGTGTTATATGTGGCGACTTATACCTTCAGCTGTTATGTTGTTCTTTACCTCTTTCCTCTGAGTAGACTAGATTCTGGGTACTTGGTATTGCTGGCTTGTCGTTTTGTGCAAATTTAGACTTTTTTGTACCATAAGATTGTGTAACTCTTCATCAGTGATAGTTAAGATTTATGGGAACTATCTTGGAGTCTGACATCATGGTTTGGGCATGTTTTTTGGTCACTTATTATTATTGGGGGATGTTGCAATTATAGGTGTTTTGATAACATAATGATGCCAACATCATGAATATAATGTTGTGTGAAATGTTTGTGGCAGTTTGATTCTCTGCCATAGTTTGAATGATACAATATTTGACATCTGTTGCAAGATGGCAGAAATACCAAACAGTGGGAACACATTTCATTGTTCCACTGGTTAAAAATGATGATAGCCCTGAGCAGAAATATCCTACTCTGTTACATTTTGCATGAAAATACACCATCTTCAACTTCAAAAATCTGTATTTGTAAGTATGTATACATGTAGTTTTAAATTTGTCTTGGAGATTTCAACCCTGGCTGCTGAGAGACCAACACCAAGTATATGCCATGCAGTACAAGTTGTATTTGTGAATTTGTTTCCTTGGCACCTGAACTACACTTAGAGCACCAAAAAACCAGACTATGCTACGTGATACTTTTTGACTCACATGCGAAGCAAATGTGAGTCTATGTACTCACCCGTTTCGTCCGTCCGGGCGTCTGAAAACTTTAACGTTGGATTTTTCTCGGAGACTATTAAGTCTATCAATACCAAATGTGACATGATGGTGTATGATGACAAGGCCTCAAAAAACATACATAGTGACTTGTCCTTGCTTCAAGGTCAAGGTCGCAGGGGCCATAAATGTAGTCTAAAAAAGTCATTTTTCACATTTTCTCAATTTTCTCTGAAGTTTTTGAGACTGGATACCTGACCTATATATGGTATATAGGGCAAAGTAAGCCCTATCTTTTGATACCAGTTTGGTTGACCTTGCTTCAAGGTCAAGGTCACAGGAGCTCTTCAAAGTTGGATTGTATACCTATTTTGAAGTGACCTTGACCCTGAACTACAGAAGATAACTGTTTCAAACTTAATAATTATGTGGGGCACATGTTATATTTTCATCATGAGACACATTTGGTCACATATCATCAAGGTCAAGGTCACTTTGACCCTTATGAAATGTGACCAAAATGGGGTAGTGAACCACTAAAAGTGACCATATCTCATGGTAGAAAGTGCCAATAAGCACCATTGTGCTTCCTATGTCTTGAATTAACAGCTTTGTGTTGCATGACCTTGGATGACCTTGACCTTGGGTCAAGGTCACATGTATTTTGGTAGGAAAAATGTGTAAAGCATTTCTTAGTGTATGATGTCATTGGTAGGTTTAGTTGTTTGACCTTGACCTTGAAGGTCACCTGAAGGTCAAGGTCATATAAAGGTCAAGGTCAAGCATGTGAGTCGTATGGGCTTTGCCCTTGTTCTTTTATTGCCAGGACTAGGATCTGTTGCTTCACGAGCAATGCATTGCCTCTGCAGATGATCACAGAAGTCTTTTTACCCTTGCAGCAAGGTGGTCTACCGTTACTCGCTCCTGAACCAGAATGACCGAGACTTTGATGCTGAGTTGGAGAATGCCCTCACCCATCCAGACCCCTTGTTCCTGGATGCGGAAGATGAGGTATGACTTATCCCCTCCTCTCATCTGCCTCTGTCATAGTTTTGTTTGATGGTGACACATCTCCTGTTCCTTCTCAGCTTTTCTCCAAGGTTCTAGATTATCTGAAAAGAAGTGGAAATTATTGACTAGCTTCTTCACAAAAAATGATATTCATTTCCAATACACGTACAGTTGCTTGAGTTAGATTATGTTTTGCATGAGTTGCAGAATGGTTTAATTTTGTTGTTGATGTCTGCTTTCGCCCGTCCTGTTCAACCTCTTCCTTGAGAAGATCATGCAGGAGACCCCCCAAGCCCACCACACGTCCATCTCCATCGGTGGTAGGCCTATATCCAACCTCAGATTCGCCGATGACATCGACCTTATGGGCGGCAGCAACAGTGGACTGCAAGACCTCACCGACAGACTTGCAGACAGAGCGAGAGCATATGGGATGGAGGTCAGCATGGAGAAATCAAAAAGGATGGTGAACAGTACGACCGACACCAGTGCAGACATCACCATGAACGGCGAGAAACTAGAAGAAGTCACCAGCTTCAAGTACCTGGGGGCAACCCTGTCCAAGGACGGCACCAGTACTGCGGAGGTCCGCACAAGAATACCCATGGCGACCTCAGCGATGGCCCGACTGAGCAGGATGTGGAGAAGCAACTCTATCAGCTTCTCCACCAAGTACAGACTCTACAAGTCCCTGGTGGTTTCCATCCTACTCTACGGCTGTGAGACCTGGACGTTACTGGCAGACACAGAGCGAAGGATCCAGGCATTTGAGTCCAAGTGCCTCCGAAGACTGCTCCGCATCTCCTACTTGGAGCACAAGACGAATGAGTTTGTGTGGAACTTGACAGCAGCACTTGTAGGCCCACAGGAACCCCTTCTGGCGACCGTCAAGCGACGCAAGCTGGCCTAGTTTGGCCATGTCACCAGGCACGACTCCCTGTGCAAGACTGTACTGCAGGGCACACTAGAGGGCGGTCGTCGCCTTGGTCGACAGAGAAAGAGCTGGAAGGACAACGTCAAAGAGTGGACGGCCCTCCCCATGAAAGAGCTGCTCAAAACAGCCACCAACAGACCTAAATGGCAGAGGATCTCCATGTCGTCGGCCCTCATGTCCCCCCAACGGCCAGAGCGGCCAAGGGAATGAGATGAGATGATTAATTTTGTTTGCCTTCCCTACGTGATTCGTAAAAGGCGAACAACTAGGGACACTTTGACTTTGCGTTTACTCTAAACTGTTCCAGTGATTTTCGTGCTTGATGGCCTTACATAGCCTACAAAGGCTGATAGACCATAAAACACCATCCATCCATCCATCCTTGTTTGCCTTAGCAAATAGCTTGATACCCTTCATGCAAAGTATTTTGCAGTGAAAAAATCCTTAGCAGCCATATTTTCAGAATGGAGTTGTGAATACTAAAGATCGTGTCATGCTTTTTTATTCCATTTCAGTCTTTTGTATGTTTGTTTTTTTAAAGAGAGAGGGAGAGAACTTAAATTTTCACAAACTTTGCTCAACTGAATGGGGGTTCTACATTCTGAAATGCCATGGTAATAATGAAGAATTCACACCATGATGTTTTGTTCTTTTCTCTCATTCATTTATTCATCATCCATCCATTGCTTATTTTCATTCATTTATTCATTTATTCTTCATTTATTCATTCATTCATTCATTCATTCATTCATTCAAATCTAGGATGTGAAGCCTGTGGGCACCAAGATGGCTGGCAAGACTGCTGCCAATGGCACCACACCCTCCCAGAGCAACCAGAAGGCTCGGCCCTTCCATGATGACTCTGATGACGTGAGTTGCCTTCTGTATGATTCCATAGGGCAGTGTAGCATTTGAGGCATGCTCTCAGTGATGTACTATCATACGCTGTCATGCGACTTTCTCATTATAATAATAATAAAACCCACATGTTAGTAATTGATTTGAAGAAATTAGTTTACCTGGAGAGAAACAAATACATGTGATGTTCAAAGTGCAAGCTGCAAAATTTGTTCTTCTTGGATTGAAGAGTTGCCACTAAGTTTGTCTTGCATGCCTTTTTGAGAAGAATGGTAGATGTGTACCTCTGCTGTTTAATCTTTCTGCGTGGCTCTTATGGATTCAAATGATGGGAATTATAAAGCAGTGAGTTACCTGTCACAGACAAGAGAATGATTAAATTTGGGTTTACAAGATGTATCAGTATCTATCACACGATTTGACAGACTCTATGAGCAGCATAGAGCAGGGTGTTGGGCATGTCATGTTCTCCTGGTCAAAGTCGGATGCAAAGACTTTGTCAGCAGGTTTATGGTTTGGTGGCTTCAAAGTCTGGGTGTGAAGGCTGTATAGTCTGATACAGTGACAAATAAGCTGCAAAATGCTCTTGGATTTGGTGGAAAACTCTCTCAGCCCTGATGGGCTTGATGTTTTCTGCAATTTTAACTACAGGATACCTCCTGGTGGCACATATGTGCTGCTTGGGGAAAGCTGTATGAGTGCTACTGGAACAGGCTCTGAAAGGCTGTATGTGAGTCCAGCTAGTTGCAACTTGATCTCAATAGAGAAAAATGCAGTGGAGATGTGATCTTCAAGGAAATGCAGTGAGATGGTTATGTAGAAGTCTTTCTTATCAATTTTTCGTTCTTGTCATTATTTTATTTTACCTGTCTTGCAGGATCTCCTGGAGTAGTTTGGCGACTGCAGTCAGGAAACTGCAGCCATTGTCTGCTGATGTAGCAGCTGAGGAAGGTGCAACCTTGACACAACAGCCTCTGTGCCAAGACACCTTGAATATCAAAATAACCATGCACCACCTGTGCCATCTATCAGCAGACTCCTAGTGTCCCTGCTACTTGCAGCCTCTGAAGCATTTTGACTGATTCCATTGTATACTTGTAATATCATGTGGCAAATTACCTGAGTGCAGATGACTGTTTTGAAGTTCATTTTGGACAGTGAGTTGTGCGTAGACTGCAACATTAATTGTTTTATTACCGAGCTCTTCTCTGCGAGTGTTGAAACCATGTGGCAGCCTGACTTGCGTCATTTTTCTCAAAAACTGAAAAAGTGGTTGACTCATGACTTCCTAAGCGTGTTACTCTTATCCCCCAGAAAAAGAATGATAGTGAGAACCTGTGATAATTCCTAGGCAGTGGGCAGTGTTTCTTGGATCTCTTCACAAATGACGCAGGAAATGCACAGGAATGGCCCTGCTATACATTCCTCTACTTGTGCCTGAAGTTTCTTGGGAAGGAGCACACTCATTTGTTGGTGTTGACCCCAACCCTATTAGGTGTTTCTATGCTTGAGGTTTTGCTGTATATCCTATGTGTTCATTCAGCTCAGTCTCTTATGTTCTGCAGTGTGGATCTAGACTAATGGATGCTTTTGAAAGTTGCTGCTGTTATGTTTTTCTTATATATTTGCTTTGACCTTTTTGTTCCCATTATCTGATTTAGAATGTGATAGTTGTGTTGTGAACCCTTAATGGGGAAAGATATAAACAAGTGATAACTGCAGAGAGCCCATTGGTGTTGTTGTAATGGATGTTCTGTGTGAAAGTGTGAGGACAATACAGCATAACTAGCTTCAATTTGTTTTTGTCTTGTTGTTTTTACTGGGGAAATGACATGATAACTCCACTTACTGAACTGTTATTGATATTTAGTTGTTATCTTACTCAGTTGTTATTTTGTGCAGTCTATTTAGCAAGGATTTTGATATCGTATTTCACTTGCATGACTCGGTAATAAGTCTAATGTTGAGATAATTGATCCTGTATGCATTGTATAAAATAAAGCAGGGAAAGCCAGGGATGTTATGAAAAAGCAACAGATAATCATCGACAGATAATGCCATAGTTGCAAGTAACAATAATATCATTAACTTAGGGAAATCTGAGCTAAGAAGACCTATCACAGGTACCTATTTTGACTCACTTTGTAATGGAGGTGGGATTCTCAATTTGAATTTTTCTTCTATCTTTACCATGATTTCTTGTTCTATTGGATGTATTTGTATGATGCTACCAATGGTATTTGTGTACATGTGCGTTTCCCAGGAGCGCAAGGGTGAGATTACATTTGTATTACTTCATACTGTTGGGTTCTATTTAATAGCTTGCTAGCTTGACCTTTTTGGGGGGCACACAGCCTCATGACGCTTCCCTCTAGGCTGTGTGCATGTACTCCACTCATGCCTAAAACATGCATTGTATGCATGCTTGCAACATATGGACAGACTCACAAATGCATGCACACACACACGTTTACAAACCCACACATACACACACACACACACGCACACACAAACAATCTACTTGAAATTTACATGCAATCATGATTACTTCCACACTTGCCCAGAAGAAACAACAGTCATGGCCCATTCTATGATTTTTCTATTTCTGCTGCTCCCAGTGTATTCTTCCCAATAGCTACCATTGCAAGATAGATCCTCAAGATGTTTCATGCAAATGGATCCCCTTGTTTTCCCAATGCCAGTACTGGTAGATGGTCTCACGGGATGAAATGTTTCATGCAAAAGTAGTCCTCATGTTAAGAGCAAAGTCTGAGAGCCCTTTGTCTGTGAGTGTCAGTTTGTCCATTGCCTCGTTCTGGATACAATGCAGGAGGGGTTGGTTCCCTTGAGTCGTCTGCTTGATGTGCTAGGATGGACAGTCACATATGATATTCCTACAACTCCCCTTTTTTGAGTGGAATGAAGTATCTAATAATTTGGTTTAATTACTGAATGAATTTACTCATGATCAAGTTATGAGAACATGGGATTATGTCAAGAAGGATAGCTGGCTGCTACGTGCTGAGCCATGAGGTTCACAATGAAGTAATTTGGAAATGGCCACCTCTGCACCACTGGTGATTTCAGTAAACATTTGTATCGGAACCTTTGCTGTTTTCTTAGTTTGGCATTTGCATCAGTAAACACAACCTGGATGCTGTATATGTAAGTGCCAGCGTATTGTTCTGTGCAATGTATGTCCCCGAGATGTTTTGAATAATGCATGAAACATCTACATTTGCAACCTCAGTGATGTTCTAATGATTGATTAATATGGACTTGTTTCATACTAGTGACAACTTCTCTCATACAAACTGTGCTTCCATAGAAAGTGTGATCTGATATTCTTGTTATTTGAGTTTACTCGTCCCTTTTTTTTTAAGCATCTGCATGTACATGGTAGCTAACTACAAAATGGGGCTCTGAATTACTCCATCAGAATAATTGTACTAATATATGAAAGAATTTATAATGCATCTGCTTCTATTTTGTACATAAATTATTGTAATATGTACATACATACATACATACATACATACATACATACATACATACATACATACATACATACATACATACATACATACATACATACATACATACATACATATGATATATATCAGCCACTTGTGTAGTGCAGTGGAAAGTAAGCACACAGAGTGAATGGCTGTGCCATCACTTTCCTTTTCCTGAATGGCCCGTTTGGCTTTGTGTTCCCTCTGTATCCAGTCCCTGGAACAAATGTTCACTTGTTCACTTTTAATACTGCATTGCCATATTAGCAGTTTGATAATGATCACCATTAATATTGTTTTTCTTCTTTCATTGTTTTTGTATGTCATTGTCACTACCATTTCATCATCGTGATCATCATCATCATCATGGCACGTGTATTCCCATAAAAAAATGCAAGTAATCCATGTTTAACATTATTAGAAATACAAGCTGATATGTCTTATGCTGCTTATCCAAATCGAAATACTGGAGAAAGAAATAGATCAAGATTCAAAGAGATCGTGTGGGTGAGAAGATTTTTTTCAGTGCAGTATTGCCAGCTCAATTTTGGGCATAACTTCTCATTTAATTTACTCATCCAAATGGTGGTGGAGTTTCTATATCGTGCACTATTTTCATGGGAATGACAGTTTAGCAATCAGACATGCTGACAACTGCTGCCTCGAGTTGCAGTTTTCCTGAAATCCAAAGTCTGCACAAGCAGGCGGATGTGGAGCATCCACTTGCATGCAGCAACTTGAAATCACAATGTGCTCCGACTGATGAGAGTTGATGTTGGGTGGATGGGTAGCAAGGTGTCCAAGTCTTGCTGGCAATGGATCAAGCCTGTCAGCAAAATGCATGGTTGCTTGCTGATTGCCTGGACATCAGACCAATTGCTTTTGAGGAATGTGCAAATTTGAACCATGTGGAAAGCTTTTTGTTGGGAATGGCCGTGTGGTAAAATAGCAAGAGTAGCAGTTTCCTTGATCTGTTGCATTCTTGGGGGATGCTTTCCAGTTTAGCATGGAGAATTTCCAGGGGTGCCAGGATCTAGGGGAAGGTTGACTGACCTCCTGCAATCGATGCAAAGCAGTGCAGTGACGTCTCAAGTGGGCAGACTGAGCGACGTCTACATTGCCACCAGATGGCATGCTTGAAATGGGTGTTGTGATTTATCACCTTCTCTATGCCATTTCTTGCTAATTCTTTCAAAATATCATCAAAGAGAATTCCTCCCTTTTCCCTAAACTTCATAGCTTTGTAATATGATTTGTGCGATTAGATTGTCTTGTTGATTAGATCCAATATTTGTGCCGCTTCCCATGACTGATAGGAAAAAGTACTCGTATTGAAAATTCTTGCTTGTGATAATACTGTATAAGGGTTTTGGTGAATTCTCCACCTACCTTTTCATTCTTGCTTATTTGACTGACCTTTTTTTCCATAATGATGAGGGAATAAAGTTTTCTATACAACTAATGTGTGTGCAAGTTGTACTGGGAAAGGCGTCATCTCTGCAATGCCTGGTCTCGTGAACAAGTGAAGCCAAAACACTTCAGCAGTCAATGATGTAAACCAAGTGATACAAGGTGATGCATGATTAATGAAGTTAATCTCGGCTGTCAGATGATTAGAACCCAGCCAGCTCATCTTGAAAAGATCAACTGTGTGCTCCAATATAGCAGTTTTGGAACCTGGTGGCTTTGTCCATAGATCACTGGAAAGCAGTTCCTTAGTTGTAATAGAGTAAAAGCAAGTCCTCATGATTTCCCTATATATTCGCCTCTTATGAATCACATACTTCCTCAGACACTATCATAAGCTTATCAAGCTGTACTGAGAGGAGCGGCACAGGAAGGAGATGCACTTTGTAATACAGTAAATCCTCTATTTTGTGACCCTCTCTTAAACGACCTCCTCTCAATTGCGACTTGAAAAATTTTAACGGATGTATTTTCCTATCAAAGTGACCTCTCTTAAACAACTTCCTCCAAAACGGGACGGCATTTCAACAACTTTTTGACCTAGATTATGTAGATATTCCCCAAACTGCAGTCCCTTTAGCTCATGCAACTGCAGTTAGTCCATTCCAAAATGACAGCTTTTGCGAGTGGTGTTTTTGACACTTAGTGCAGTAGGAGTTACTGCAGATTATCTAAGGATTGTCTGTCGTCCAGTGATGTCTCCTGAAACCATGCGCCTTGTGGTCAAGGAGCAGACAACTTTTGTGCATTCCAGAATAACGCTTTCGTCCAGACTGGCTTGACAGAGAAATGTTAGGCTTCATAATAAACTTGTCGCACAAGTTTCGCTCTGCATGAAATAACTGTCTGAAATTTTCAGCCATCGGGTTCAACAGTTTGAGTCTCATACCCATAGGTAAAAATAGTATCAACTCACAGCGAGCTGCCACGCCTGTGACTGAAGAGGCGAAAGGCTGCTACTGGCGGCCTGGTTTCGACTTTGCTGCAAACATGTCTGCACCAGTTTACAGGTGGCCAGTAGGGGAGGCAGAGGCTACTCCAATGGCAGCACTGACAGTGACCGTAGTGGTCTGGCATTCGTCAGTTAAGTTAAAGTTAAAATTAGGTTGAAGTTAGGTCAATTTTCCTGTTGGTCATTCAATTAGCATGGAGTTAGGGTTAAAAGAGAATGAACTGATCGTGAACAGTTCAGCGATCATTACAGCGGTACCATCTATTAGTATATTTCAACAAAAAATCTCATAATGTGTAAAGACATTCATCAAGTACGGTGCCCTTAAAACAGCCGGAAACCGCAGCCAAAATTGAACCTATGTAAGTCACCTAATCGGTTACGTCATTTGCAAGTAGCAGTTGTATACATGTACATTATATCATGCAATATATCAGCCTCTTCAAAGTTCCTTTATCTCCTGTATTCTGCTCATACATGTACGGTTGTTTTAAGTAGAAAATGCAGTCTAGCTTACTCCAAGTTAACAGTAAGAAAGATGTATTGTGCATGAATTGCATTGTGTTTTATGTTGGCATTTTCCTCTATATGATACATTATGTTCATTTTATTCAAATCTCCTTACCTCCATTTTAAGACTCCCTCCAAATTAAGACCTGATTCAGTTGGTTTTTCAAAGGTCGCAAAATAGAGGTTTTACTGTATATGCATTTACCATCACTTGCCATGACTTGATGTTCAAATATAGTTTTTGAAGCTGCACTATTAAGGGCCACTACATGTACAATCACTCCTAAGATATAGAAACAATCCACAGAGTGCTCAACCTTTCTTGATATTCATGGATAAGATACACGTGAGAAATGGATATTTTTCTAGGAATATTCATGTGTGTTATATTGATATCACTTTTGCTACTAGAAACAATGGAGGCAGATCAACCAACTGGCCCTCTCTCTACAGGAGGTCAAACTGTAGATGTATACAAAGTATGTGTATGTAATGCAATACAAAAGCTAGAAAATCTTAATATCTCTGAGATAAGAACACATGGGAGATATACATCTATGATACACAGCATTAAAAAATATAAACACAGTTGAAGAACTACAATAAAATTTATTGTTTCTGGAGAAGAGTTGATGGTCTGGTCAAACATTACCAAATCACAGCACTGTAAACACTGGACTTTCGCAGGATGCTTCAGTGCATACTGGCTTGCACTCACTAGGTGATTCATATATACAAAACCCATCTCGGCTTCATACACAACTACTATGCAGGAAGCTGTTAAATAGCAGCAGCTCCAGAGATGATCTCAATCAGCTCCTTGGTGATGACAGCCTGTCTGGTTCGGTTGTAGGTGAGGGTCAGCTTGTCAATCATTTCACCTGCAAACAAAGTGGAGAAGAAAAATGATATTGCAATATAGATTTTTTTTTATGCATGCTGTGTGACTATTCTCAAGGGATCAACCAACCATACATTTGACGTTGACAGTAAACCAACACACAGAGCACAGACACATGTACAGTTACTCTGATACGGCAGTTTCAAGAGGTAAGGCTGTAGCAAATGCTCAACAAAGATAAGAAAGACTTCTTTTGTAGGCACAGCAATACAAACCTATGCATTTGGAAAGGACACAAGATCTCTTTCTAAAATGAATGTATCATACACAGAAATATGCCAGATGACAAAGATTTCTGTGAGTTAGTTGGTATATTGGATTTTACCTTTCAGTTTCATTCATTTTATCATCCAGTACCAAAGACTGCAAGACTGCAATACCAAACTGGCAGCTGAAACCTCACCTGCGTTCTTGCTGGCTGAGTCCATGGCAGTCATGCGAGAACTCTGCTCACTGGTTGCACCCTCCTTCATGGTGTAGTAGAGGAGGCTGGCCAAGGCAAACTCATTGTAGCTCTGCAGCACGTCGTCGTCAATGCTGTCATAGGTGTTGAGCTTCTCCGAAGATGCCACCTTGTCCTGGGAAAGGAGTGGCATCTCCAGCGTCTGGTAGGACACCACTGACCTGGTAAAAGATAGAGATTTCTTGGATGAAGAAGTTTTATAGAGAAATTCACAAACAAGTCCAGCAATTCTTACTGCACAGTTGACCTTACATCTGAAAATGTCCCTTGTGGCGGAAGGACATGCTGAAAATGTCATCAAGCATACAGTAAATGTTTCATTTCCCACAAATTTATGCTCTCTCTCTCTCTCTCTCTCTCTCTCTCTCTCTCTCTCTCTCTCTCTCTCTCTCTCTCTCTCTCTCTCACACACACATGTGCGCATGCATGCACACGCACACAGACAGGCTCACACACACACACACACACAGGCACTCACACACTCACACACACACATATTCTTTCTCTCTCTCTCTCTCTCTCTCTCTCTCTCTCTCTCTCTCTCTCTCTCTCTCTCTCTCTCTCTCTCTCTCTCTCTCTCTCTCCCTCTCTCTCTCACACACACACACACACACACCAAGACTCAACAGTGTTTACAATCTACGGCATTTTCTACATTCTGGGAAAGCAGACAATTCATCCAGTTCAATTTTACTGTTGATATCAAATTTACACTTCATTCGCCAAATTTTATATATGGCCTACCATTAAGACGAAACTACAACAAAATGACAAGGCCTCTACTGTTGGGAAAGTGCCAGGTTCTCTTAACATGACTCACTGGTAAGTCTGAGTTTTTCAAAACACATTTTACAGAATTTGAAGCTAAGGTCAACAAGGTCTCTGAAAGAACCAGTTCTCAAATACTTGTTTCAAAGGCATATATTCCTGGGCCACATGGGTCAGCCCTCATTGAGCATGAAACTCACAAAAATAGTTTCAAGTAAGTGCAAATTAAGTAACAATGTCCCTAGTTATTTGCCTCTTATGATCACGGAAGGAGACCCAATGGGTCTATTCTGACCCCTGACCCATAGGGGGTTCCTGGGCCACAGTAGGAATGCTTACTTGAATCTATTGTAGTACAGGCTGCCCACATCGAACTTGAAGCCCGAGGCGATGATTTGGTCAGCCACAGTGCCTGCATCCTTGAACACTGGGGGCTTCTTGCCCACATCAGCAAAGTGCATCAGTATCTTCTTGGGGGCAGTTCTGTAAGAGACACATATGCCAACAGCTAGGAGTGTCTCCCCAGTGGTCCCTCCTCTACAGATTTCACATCAGTCAACTATCTACAGAGAATGTGTTACAGTGTAAATGGCAAGAAGTGGATTTATATTTCTGATGTGATAAATCAAGAAGTAGCATGTGAAGCAGCTTCAGCACAACACATTTCAAGAGATGGAATGCAAAACTTCTTTCAAAATGCACACACTTCCCCTTCACCCCACCCCACCCCACCCCACCCCATCTCTCTCTCCCTCCCTCCTTTTCTATCATTCTTTTTAATCTCATTTTCCCCAATATCCAACAACCAGCAGGATATTTCTGTTGTACTTTTCCTTTCTGTCACAGATCATGGAACATGCTTTCTTTATCTTAACTCTTAAGATCCTGTGCCATCCATTACTGCCCACCCAGCTCAATCCTGTACCCCCCATAGCCACCCACCCCACATGGCTGTAACTTGAATGATTTTCTCTACAAATTGCATAATCCTTACAGGAATGGGGAATGAAACACCTGAATAACTTACAGGACCTTAAGAGTTTTAATTTGTAACAGGCTTCATTCATAGATTGGGTACAGTAGGCAGAAAAAATATCCACACAATTTTTCTTTCTATATTACTTTTGATGGTTTAACTTAAAGCCTGTTTCACTAAAAAGAAATATAAGGAAATTCAACATGAAATGAAGTATGCGGACTCATAACATCAGCGCGGGTAAAACATCACAGCACTGCATTCCTCTCATTAGGAACATGCTGCAGTACTTCAAAGCAAAATTGGGCACAGCACCTCTGCAGCATGCTGCGGGACTTGTCGCCAATGCAGACGATCTTGGTTTCCGTGCCTGCCTTCTCCTCTGCCAGCCTAGTACGGATGGCCTTGATGATGTTGGTGTGGCAGGCACCACACAGGCCTCGGTCAGAGGTGACGGCCACAATCAGGTGGTTGGGCTGGCTGGGGTCCTGCACCACATCCAGGCGGTCGAAAAAGGCTGAGGGGGTACAAGGCATGCTAGTTTGCTGTGTTTAAGCATCCTGTAGTCAAATATTATTTTCAAAGGAACTTCAAGATCCTAAGAATGGTTCCTGAGGACATGCTCCTAACCACTTTCCATTATTAAGCAGTGTAAATGTACACACTGACCATCCAGGCTCAACAGAATGAAAATTGCAATAACATGGGCAACGGCGTGGAAACACCCAAATAGGTATATTAATGTACTTTACAAATGTATTATGTTATTTTCACATACACCATTGTATAAACAGATACTAACATAGCACACACACCACTACAACAACAACCAAGGTCAGCTTGGTCAAATGTCCTTGACCTCTCACCTCTGGCCCCATCACCATAGGGCCGGGCAGGACGAAGCTCCCTCTCAGCACGGGCAAACTTGGCAGCTGACACCATCTTCATGGACTTGGTGATCTTCTGGATGTTGGTCACTGATTTGAGTCGCATTTTGACTGCAAGGCAACATTCACGTTGAGTTGAAAGAGACCCAAATGAACAACAATGCCTGTCAATGTGATTACAGAAACATGCTCATTGAGGTGAAAGGGGTAAAATGACATAATCCACGATATCACTTGCTCTATGTCCTCTACAATAAATGGTATGTTGATGTGTATATGGGACAAGAAAACAATGAAGGCAATAACTTGATAAAAAAATGTGTATCTTCACCAGTTAGAATTTGCTTTCTTACAGCACCATCAGCAACATGGGTGGACTTGGGGGATGGAGAAATTATTTTCCTGTCATTTTAACTTTGGAGCTTAGGATAAAGGCATGGTATGATCCAAAAGGCTCAAAGCACAGATTCCAAATGGGTATGACTTAAAGGCTTCATGATCTTACACACACCTTGACAACATTTTCCATGTTCATATAACTGTTTCCCTTAATCTTTTTCACATCAATTTCATAGTGGAAGAGTCCTGACTAGTACAAGCCAGCAAGCAGACTGTGAACAGACATCATTTGTCTTACAGTACTCTAAAGGAGACCTGACAAACACAAACCAAACAGTTGTATCCCATATTTAAAGGCATACATATCAAATCAGTCCTCCATGAATTTCCTTTGGATAAGACCAATGTGTCTAGGTGTGTAAATGCAGGCAGCACATACTGGACAGTAACAATGAAAAGCTTACACATCACTTAGAATAAAGAATTCAATTAATTTCAAGTGGGAGACTACTTCCTTCAGGAGTGTCAAACTAAAATCCACAAGTAAGAACTACAGCACAGGTAAATGCAACCAAGCCTCTAGTGCACAGTATTTAGAAAAGGATGACACTTACTGTCCTTCAATGTGGCCATGCCACGCGCACTGCAACATTTAAAAAGAAAACTGTAAACTTTATGCACAATTTCAAATGGTATCCTCAAATGCAAATCAGACACTTTTGGACAAAGTTTCAAAAATACTTATCCTTGAAATTAAAAGGTAACATAGTATGTGTATCAACATCAAAGTTATGATAAGTTCAAATTTACTTTTGGAGTTTTTTAAATACGAGCGAATGTTAGGAGATCATAGTTGCCATTAAATAATTACTGTTCATTGGCAGGGTCAGCTGAACGATTAGAATACCATACACACAAATGTTGGATAAACAGAAACTCACATAACTAAGTGGTGGTTGGGCATTACAGTTATCATCGAATCAAAATGTTGTTACTATTTAGCATAGGCATCATCAGTAAGATTAAACGTAGCTTTGAGATCAGTAAGTGCTTAAAATCGACTTCACATCCTTTCACTTTTGAGTCGTTTGACAGCACTGTTCATCTGTTGTGTCCAAGAATACACAAGCAGTCCTATCGTAAGTAAACCGTTTCCTAGGTATCACCAGTGCTGGTCTTATGCGGGTGTACGTGCGTTTTTTGCGTCGAAATGATTGCTTCGTTTTGGACGAGGTCAAAAATGCACGTTCCATTTCAACAAATTCCAGTGAAATAAAGTCATAGGTGACCTTCAAGAACAATCCTAAGAAACTCTGCAGTTTCAGCAGAAAATAACGTATGTATTGTTTAAACCACCGCCCATAATGAAACGATTACATATCGATGTGGACCCAAAGCTGGACTATCAAGTGCCGATTACCGTCAACTCCATCATGTAGCAGACTACAACACCGACTTGTTTGACCGCCGCCATGATAGACCTCCAGTCGTACCGGTACGACGAGCAAAGCAGATGCAGCAGCAGTCTTTACAGTGTTATATGTCGCTGTTATAAGACATTTAGATGCAAACAGTTAAAACCTTGAAAAATCACTATCGTAAACAACGAAACCTACCATTGTGGCGTGTAGATCTGAACCGGTCGTGCGAACATTTTGGCTGTCCGGCAGTCCCTCTTAGCGAGGTCACGAGGGGAGGTAACCTACTAGACTTCCTGAAACCGCTGAGGTGGCAGTCAAAGGTTATCGATGTGTTATGGTAATCTCCCCCTGTAAAAATATATAGGCTCCTTATTGTAAAATCCATTGTCTCAACCTCTTTCCTTCTTCACTGATTCTAAATTGATTTTGCTTTCTCTAATAAGGTTATTGTTTTAATACTTTTCGCTTTCGAGCCAAGAGTGAAGAACCCCATTTTAGTAATCACAATTCGAAATCAGCACTGATCGAGGGGTGAGTAATTACGCGCTTACGGGTGGGGTAGCAAGCTACTATGAGTAATACAGAGCAATGCCCCCAAAATGGACAGAATAGAAATAAACATCAATGCAAGAAAACTTTGAAATGAAATGGCAAAAAAAAATTCGAAGCTGTGATATTTTAAAAATTGTTTACGTGCAACAATTATATCGGGCGGATAAAAAAAAGGTGCACCTGTACACACACTATGTAGCACGCACACATACAAACACACGCGCGTGCGCGCGCACCACGAAGGATTGAAGTAATTAATGCTATGTGTGTATTAGACATTTATTGTAAATGTTGCTGTTGTTGTCATTATTTGTTGTATAATATTAATCATTGTCGCCGTCGTAGTCGTCGTCGTCGATCATGTAGGCCTACGTGTTGTCGATGTTAATTGTCATTGTTTCATCGTCACTGTTGTGGTGGTGGTGATGATACTGGTGACGGTTTGGTATGCCATATATCGATTCATGTTTCCTATCACTGCAATTGGTTCGATCAACATTTCCAAACTCGATCTCAATTATATAGCTCGAATATATGTCAGTATTGCACAGTGATGAGGTATGAAGGAACTATACCCAGTCAGCACATAGGACCCCTTAATTATGGGATATACTGTATAGTGGAAGGTATAAGGGACGCGGATCTGGGCTTCCCTCAGGGTTAACATCCCTCTAGGACTCTACGGTGCCCGAAAAGGGATTTATCTGGGAACGGCCGGGTTGGCCACACACGCCCTTAATTCCCAGATAAATAGTTGGAGCAAAAGCAGTGAATAATGGTGCCTGGTGCGATCCACGCACTTTCGAACACTGTGCCTGCCGGCACCAAACGACACATCTGAGTCGTACATTAATGCTTTGTCGCGAGGAAACCAAGCAAGTGCTCCATATACATCTCGCCTGGCAAAGTGCCATATCCGGCCTTTGGGGTCTTCTCGTGAGTTTCTTGCTTACCTCCCCGCTAGCAGACGTTACGCAACTCACCTTCACTAGGATCCCTCGCAAGATTATTGGTTTCCTCGATCGCCCTTAAGTAACGCGAGTCAGGTTCAGCACTTTTATCATATGTTGTCACAGCTCCCTTGTCGGTTTCAGTTGGTCATCGTTTTCAAGTGCACGTGCCTGCATGCCTACATCTCCACGCTTCCAGCCACCCTTCGTATAACTGGATGAGAAGTAATATATTTCAAGCCAAAATGGCCACTAAAGTGATCTCTTGACCCGAGCAGAATTGAACGCCGCACCCTAGGCATGCCAGCACTTCACCGTGTAAGTGACTCACAGGGAGGCATCGATCGGAGCCCCACAGCAAATTCAAGCTGTCTGAATTGCTTCTTTAGTCCGTCTGTTCAGGATTGCTTTCCGACAGTTTCTTCTACGTGTAACAGACTCAAAAACAATCGAAGATCGAAAGGCTAGGGCCTCCAGGTGAATTGAGGACCAAGGCGGGTGTGCATCGCATTAAGTGTATGACTTGCTATCGATCTCATGGTCTGGTCTCAGGTGCGTATAGTCTGGTAATCTACTTTCAGATCACGACTGCGATATGGCGTCTTTCACCCATAGCAAGCTCGGCTGGACTTTCATTCATGAAACGCGGTATCGAGTCAAGAAGGGTCTCATGAGAAAGAACTTCAATCAAGTTGTCCATTGATTAATTTTCGACAGACATTCAAGTTTCCTCGGTATTTCCCGTTTTAAACCTGCAACACTTGTGCGTGCTCGTACGCAAGAACATTTTAGCTCAGAAGAATTATAATTGCAACTACACTTTAACCTTTCACGTTGCGATACAGATAATAACACTGCCACTAGTCTCTTTCATCGTCGATTAAAGGGAAAGGGATGGGAGTTGGGGCCGGTGGGGAGGGAAATACGCACACCTCGTTGTAAATCGGTTGTCCTGAAAAAAGAAGCCCACTTTAGTTGAACAGTATGCGTATACTATCGTGGAAACTATAGGCTTGTTCATGAGTACTCAGCGCTGCATGAGCGCTTCATGTTGGCAATTGAGCGCTCTTTGCCACTCCTGAACGCCTCAGATTTTGTGCAGCGCTTCACTTGTTAAAGGGGAGGTAAATCTTCTGCGCCCCATGTTGTGTTGATAGACGTGAAGAAAGTGTTTTCTTTGCCACAGACATCGTTTATGCACGTTTAAATGTATTCTGCATGAATAAAGTCCACTACTGTGTCATCTTTACTTGCCATTACTCGCACATACAGAGCGCTTGGGGCAAATAAAGCCCGTTCCAGTCCCAAAATGATGTTTCTGAGGGTTATTTTACGCATCGTCGGCCAGTGCGGGATCGAAGACGCCATTTTGAATGTGATGCAAAATCATCTGAAGCACGTCGGATCGGTGATTCACAGCGCTGCTCAGCGCTGAGTGAATCACGCCCCAAAATTGCCGTTCAGGAGTGAATCACATGCAGCGCTGAGCAGCGCTTTGAATCGCTGCGCCTCCTGAACAAGGCATATACTCTGCTTGCATAAATGATTTTTGTGTCAGGGGTTTATTGTTATTATCATTTTTAACTCAGAAATTAACACGAAAATGATTACTGGTTCAAAGCAGTGATAACATCTTATCATAAACTTATCCTTTTTCGCGTTTCTGCAACAACAAAAAAACACACTTCATAAATAGTTGTGAAAAACATTAATTTCGACCACCACCACTATCATTTTTACTAGGCCTACTGGTGTTGCGACTCCTCCTCCTCCTCCTCCTCCTCCTCCTCCTCCTTCTCCTCCTCCTCCTCCGCCTCCTCCTCCTCCTCCTTTGTTCTTCTCTCGCTGCTGCAGGTAGCCTCTGTGGCTGCTGGGTGCCCCTCCTGGTTGAGGCCCCGGAAGCCCGGTGTCGTAGAATATTTCGGAACCAGGATAAATCGGAACCGGTTCCCAAAAATCCTAGGATATTTCGGAACCATTCCCATTTATCCCGCACCTGGCGGCAGGATATTTGGGAACCACCAGGATATTTCGGAACCACCTTCTACATTCTTTCGTATGATTTTCTGAGTTTCTAGATGGTTTCAAATCAGAGTTTACACTTTGTACACTTTTTATTTGTAATTCATAAACAAGGAGATAAACAGGTAGGCGAGAATAGAATTTTGACACAGAATGATGCAGACAGAATATTAGTGAAGCCATATGTGCCTTCTGTGCGTGAATGTGTAATTCATAAACAAGGAGATAAACAGGTAGGTGAGAAGATATTTATTGCACAACCTCATCAAAGTGTGAGAAACTCTTCACAATCTGTTTAGAAAAAGTCGTAAAGTAAAACATTAATGTGGGCTAATGACATTCTAGACGGTTCCGAAATATCCTGGTGGTTCCGAAAAATCCTGCCACCAGGGCTAGGATAAATCGGAATGGTTCCGAAATATCCTGCCACCAGGGCCAGGATAAATCGGAATGGTTCCGAAATATCCTGCCACCAGGGTCAGGATAAATCGGAATGGTTCCGATTTGTTCGGTTCCGAAATATCCTGCGACACCGGCCGGCAGTCAGGGGATTCCATCTGGGGCGCGTTTCCTAGGCTAGGAATCTGGCAGGAAACTCGAGGGCTAGGCGTTGCCTACGGTGTCTCGCTCACAATCAGGGACTCGCTCCGAAGGAGGGTGGCCGATAGCTCCGGAGGTACCTCGCCGCGTCTCGCTGCAGAGGCCCGGATGAACCAAAATGGCGGAGACCGTGCCGCTGATAGACAGCAGTGCCTATAATGTGCTTCTCACTGTCCGAGAATGGAAAAGTGTAGGTGCACGGAAGTATTTGCTGTTCGAATGTTTATTTGTATACTTTGAGGAGTATGTGCATAGGTTGTTTCCGGACAAACATTGTTGACATTTTTTTTATCGTTTGCATAAACGAATCATCGTATATGTCCACGCTCTGAATTATATCCCTTGAATGGATCGAAGTGTATTGAGGAACAACATTTTCGACAAAATTACCTACAATTGAACTCGTGTGGCTTTCTTTTCTTTGAAAAAATTCCCGTGCCATTCGAGATGTCACCACGGTATTTCTATTAAGTGAAAAACGGCTGTGATGTGTGTATCGTCACTTATATCGTCTGTCGGCAACTTCTCCACCGACTCTAGCTGGCGCCAGGACGCAGCCTTGTTCTCTCGGACCTCCGCCATGCCAGTTCATGATCAACCGTTTCTTAGACGTCTTTCGATGCTTGCCTCGCTCTTGGCTTGCCCTCGAGGAGGGTACCTAGCGTAGGTAACGCGCCCCAAATGAAGAGGGGGTCGAGCGGCTCCGGGCCTGCGTTACACTTGATGTCGTCAGTTATACATACAGACCACGAGAAATACCGTTTTGAGCACCAACATTACTCAAAGCGGAGATTTTCCAATTTTGAAAAACACTATTGTAGCATCGTTTTCAAATAATAAGTCCATCACAGTGCTAACATTTTTAAATTCATATATCAGTCGATGGTATCGATTTTTCTATCAATGAATAGTTATTTAATCAAGTAACCCCCGCACGCATTAAAACATTTTTGTTGTGGCTCACGAAGACAACGTATGCCAAAATAACAGAAAGTTCCTCAGGAAATGGTGTAGCTAGTTCTCAGTATCATTGTGACAACAAAAATATGTGTACACTGCTGCAAATAATAACAGTGCCTCGATTGTGACTCGCAAATACTCGCAAGTTGATGTATCTGCATTCAAAATGTTCTCGAAGCAATCGCAACCTTGCCTAAGATTTCTACACACCATGGGTCACTTTCTTCCTATACACCGGCAGCCCGAGAGAGGGGTGACGTCATCCCCCACACCATCAGCATAATGGCCACGCTGCCGCTGTTGGAAGATCGGAGGCCAGTGCTGCTCGATACTACTGGCCTATCAGCCTCCCAGACCGCTAGGCGCTGTACCTAGAGTTAGCATATCCCGCGTCCAGAACCAGATGCCCGATCCGTCCGCCATCACGCTGTCAAGACCACGAGGTCTGCATGCAGGTGATGTCGCGGTGATAGAGAAAGATTCCCGGAGCTGCTGAGTGTTGTTTTCCTCTCGTCTGAAGCTCATCCACTGCCTCAGCTGCCTCCCTGGGCGCTGATTGAAGGGAACGGAGCGAGCTAGGCTACTTGTGCACGCGTGATCTCGACCTGATCGCAAGCGCACGCCAATCACGCGAAACCTCTCATGAAACAGACGTACCCTCAGCGTTTGATGCATCGGTCGAAAACCTTAGCGTTCTGCAAATTGTTATAGAGGCGGAAGACGTACCGTGGCATCACTAGAATTCTACTGAAGGCCAGACGTGACACGATATCGCAAGAGGCTGAAGCCACCAGCGCGCATATGGGAGACTGTGGATTGCTTGTGCACTGAGGTGCAGATGTGAAGGTTCATTTTAATTCTACCCACTCGTTTCGTCAGGAAGGCTTGTAGAGGCTGCCGCCAAGACCTCTGTGGAAAACCTGTCAAGATCGCTGTCTGCTGTCTTTCTGGACATCCAGTGAATATCTCGCCTTCCTAAACTGGTATAGGGCAGTTTCAGCAAAAGCAGAATCTGAATTCTTCAGTCGAGGGAATGATAGGTCCTGTTTGATGTGGATCTTAAAATTTGCGAACGTTTTAGCAGAGCTTATTGGAATCTGATCAGTGTGCTTACATATCGTAGGCAGTCTTTTTCTGACAAAAAGAAGGAAAATAGAATCAGAAGTGAGCAAAGTTGTATGTTTTGCTCCACAGATGCCGGTGGTTTTCTACAGTTCATCGCCGATATTCAACTCACCCTGCATGGAATTTCTTTGTCTTTGGGCAAGCTAGACGCCTACTAGTGTCTCATACAGGAAAACGCACTACTGCCACTGTTACTTGTTAGAAGAGAAACTGACCGTTCTCGGTGCCGTCTGTCTTTGAGCCGTGTGTCTAGGACTGGTGCCACGATGTCCAACCCCTGGGCTGCACTGATGCCAGGGTCGGGTTACGGCATGGAGTCGGTGGCGCTCCCCCGATGGGGGCTCCCCCACTTCGCTCTCCTGGCCTTCTACACCGTGGGCTTCAGCGGCCTGACCAGCTTTCCCCTCTACACCTGCAAGCACACAGGTAAGAGTACACACACGCGCGCGCACGCATGCACGACAGAGACAGACAGACAAGCATATACACGGACAAACACACAGATGCACGCACGCACACGCAGAGACAGACAGATACAGTGAGACAGACAGACAGACAGACAGACAGACAGACAGACAGACAGACAGACAGACAGACAGACAGACACAGACAGACAGACAGACAGACAGACAGACAGGCAGGCAGGCAGGCAGGCAGGCAAACAGGTAGGCAGGCAGGCAGGGAAAGATATAGTCTGAGTTAAGGTTTTTTTGACATTTTTGACTCACATGCGAAGCAAAAGTGAGTCTATGTACTGAGCCGTGTCGTCCGTCCGTCCGGGCGTCCGTCCGTCCGTCCGTCCGTCCGGGCGGGCGTCCGTAAAAAACTTAAACGTTGGATTTTTCTCGGAGACTATTAAGTCTATCAACACCAAATGTGGCATGATGGTGTATGATGACAAGGCCTCAAAAAACATACATAGTGACTTGACCTTGCTTCAAGGTCAAGGTCACAGGAGCCATAAATGTGGTCTCAAAAACAGTCATTTTTCACATTTTTCCAATTTTCTCCCATGTTATTGAGAATGGCGACCTTAGCTACAAGTGGTATATAGGTCAAAGCAAGCCCTATCTTTTGATACCAGTTTGGTTGACCTTGCTTCAAGGTCAAGGTCACAGGAGCTCTTCAAAGTTGGATTGTATACATATTTTGAAGTGACCTTGACCCTGAACTATGGAAGATAACTGTTTCAAACTTAATAATTATGTGGGGCACATGTTATACTTTCATCATGAGACACATTTGGTCACATATCATCAAGGTCAAGGTCACTTTGACCCTTATGAAATGTGACCAAAATGGGGTAGTGAACCACTAAAAGTGACTATATCTCATGGTAGAAAGTGCCAATAAGCACCATTGTGCTTCCTATGTCTTGAATTAACAGCTTTGTGTTGCATGACCTTGGATGACCTTGACCTTGGGTCAAGGTCACATGTATTTTGGTAGGAAAAATGTGTAAAGCATTTCTTTGTGTATGATGTCATTGGTATGTTTAGTTGTTTGACCTTGACCTTGAAGGTCACCTGAAGGTCAAGGTCATATAAAGGTCAAGGTCAAGCATGTGAGTCGTATGGGCTTTGCCCTTCTTGTTCTCAAACGACTCAGACGAGTAGTCCATGCGAAGTAAACGCATAACAAACTGTCACTGTCGGCCTGAGGAAATTTGAAGAAAAAAAGTTTAAGCCTGCCAGCATGTTTTATAATAATAATAATAATAATAATAATAATAATAGTTTATTCATAAGCACATACCTTCCCTTGACTGGCAAGCTCATGGCGTTTACAATCCAAAAAATCAACACTCATACAACCACTTAACACCACATTCCCACCAACAACATAAAAGTGTTTGACCTCGATTAATGGAAAGCAGCAACCACATGACTGGACTCATGATAGTTTTTAAAGGGAAGAAAGGATTGTTACCAAAAATAGTCTGCACGCCTTCGCTTTTCTGAGAAAGGACGGTTTCCTATACATGTGTATATCTGTTGTTGTTGTTATTGTTGTTTGATTTGCAAATAGTCTAAACTGAAATCTTTGTGGATTAAGAAAAGAGCAAAATTTCGGTTTATCTAAACTCTCTCTCTCTCTCTCTCTCTCTCTCTCTCTCTCTCTCTCTCTCTCTCTCTCTCTCTCTCTCTCAGCGACCGACCGACCGACCGACCGACCGACCGACTGATTTTATTTCGGCCGACGACCCAACTTGGTTATAATTGACATACATCAGGTTAAAACATTCAGATATTCATATGCACAGGATATGTCAATATATGTATTATATTACAGCCATCGAAATGGCATGAACAGCATATTCATAAAGCAATGCTAGTATGACCCCATGCACTGACTGTAGCTCTGCGAGGTCACTTTGAGGTATATTCGCAGATAGTTTAGTGGTGAACAATAAACCAAGATATTTGTATTCGTTACATACATCTAGCTTGTGATCTCGGACAAACCACTTTTCATGACTGGCTAAGTGTCCACCCATGCGAAAAACCATCACATTAGACCTTGATATATTGACACTAGTTCTGGGTGCCGAAGAGGGCCTCGACACAGTGACCAACATCTTCAATGAGGCAGTGATAGAGACAGCCGGGCAGTTATTAGGAAAACACCACCCAACAAAGAAACCATGGGTCACTGCAGACATTTTGAACATGTGCGATGAGAGAAGGGAACTGAAGAAAAATAAGGGTACAGCAGATGGAGCAAGTAAGTACAGAGAGGCCAACAACAGGGTCAAGAAGGCCATGAAAAGTGCCAAGGAGGAGTGGATCAAACAGCAATGTGATGCAGTTGAGGAGAACCTCCAGAAGAATAACACCAAGAAAGCATACCAGATAGTCAAAGACCTTACAGCGACCAAACAAGGGCGGGTCAACACCATACAAGACAAGAGCGGGATTTGTCTCACAGAAGAACGCGAAATCATGAAACGCTGGACTGAGTACTGCTCTGAGCTGTACAACTATGACACCAAAGGAGATCATAAAGTACTGAACTGTCCTCAGACTACCGAGGAAGACAACTACTCAATTCTTCGAGAAGAGGTGGAGACAGCGGTTAAGTCCCTCAAGAAAGGGAAGTCAGCTGGGGTTGACAACATTCCAGGGGAACTCATCCAGGCAGGAGGCGACGCAATGATCGATGCACTCACAAAGATCTGCAATAAGATCTGGCAGACGGGAGTTTGGCCAACCCGTGGACACAGTCCCTAGTGATTACATTGCCCAAGAAAGGAAACCTGCAAATGTGCCAGAACTACCGCACAATCAGCCTCATCAGCCATCCCAGCAAGGTCATGCTGAAAGTACTGCTGAACAGATTAAAACCTCAGGCAGAGAAAATCATTGCTGAAGAGCAGGCAGGTTTCAGACCAGGTAGGAGCACCACCGAACAGATCTTCAATCTGAGAGTCCTGTGTGAGAAACATCTACAACACCAACAAGATCTGTACCATGTCTTTATAGACTTTAAGAAAGCATTTGACAGAGTCTGGCATGCTGCGCTGTGGGCCACAATGAGAAGCTACAACATCAGCTCCAAGATCATCAAAGTCGTCGAACATCTCTATGACAGAGCGACCAGCGCAGTCCTGTTCAATGGTACCACAGGCGAATGGTTCAGGACAACGGTCGGAGTCAGACAGGGCTGTCTACTCTCCCCCACACTCTTCAACCTCTTCCTCGAAAGGATAATGACTGATGCCCTAGCAGACCACGAAGGATCAATCAGCATCTGTGGCAGAAAGATCACCAACTTACGTTTTGCTGATGACATTGATGGATTAGCAGGAAGTGAAGAGGAGCTGACTAGTCTTGTCGAGCACCTGGACAAGACCTCACAGGCATATGGCATGGAGATCAGCGCCGAGAAGACCAAGGTGATGACGAACAATCCTCGGGGCTTCAAAATGGAAATCAAAGTGAAGGGCCAAAAACTGGAAGCTGTGAACAACTTCAAATACCTGGGATCTATCGTGACTGATGAAGGGTCCAAACCAGAGATACTGTCCAGGATAGCACAAACAGCAGCA
>JAWQFJ010002780.1:154009-179009 GCA_034096865.1 Theodoxus fluviatilis
TGACGATACCGACATCACAGAAGTTTTTCACTTAATAGAACATACCATGGTGTCATCTCGAATGGCACGGGAACTTTTTAAAAGAAAAGAAAGCCACACGGGTTGAATTGTAGGTAATTTTGTCGAAAATGTTGTGCCTCGATACGCTTCAGATCAATTCAAGGGACATAATTCAGAGCGTGGACATGTACGGTGCTTCATGTATGCAAAAGATAACTGAAAAATTTCGACAATGTTTGTCCGGAAACAACCTATACACATACTCCTCAAAATATACAAATGAACACTCGAGCAGCAAATACTTCCGTGCACCTACACTTTTCCATTCTCGGACAGTGAGAAGCACATTACAGGCACTTCCGTCTATGAACGGAACCCAATTGGCTTGGTCTCCGCCATTTTGGTTCATCCGGGACCTCTGCGGCGAGACGCGGCGAGGTACCTCCGGAGCTACCTGCAGTCACCCTCCAACGGAGCGAGTGCCTCCTTGTGAACAAGACGCCGTGAACAACACCTCGCCTCGTCTTTCCTGCGAGATTTTTGCAAAACACTTAACTAGGCAACGCGCCCCAACTCTAGAGATTTACGTGGTCAATGGCCCAGCATATCCTACAAAGGCTGACAGGCCGCAGATCTTCATTCTTCAGCTCGGAGTGTGCTTGGAGGAAATTTCAAAGCTGAATGATGCTTCCTTGAAGTCGCCCATTGCTCGTACAAAACCATACATCGAGCGGCTTCAGCCGTATATAGTTCTCAGTTCGGTTATGACGGTAATTCCCTTGATCTGCATCTGCTGTAAAGGAGAGCCCAGTTCACAGGTAGTCACTTGCAAAACTCTCTCTCTCTCTCTCTCTCTCTCTCTCTCTCTCTCTCTCTCTCTCTCTCTCTCTCTGTCTCTCTGTCTCTCTGTCTCTCTCTGTCTCCTCTCTCTCTCTCTCTCTCTCTCTCTCTCTCTCCTCTCTCTCTCTCTCTCTCTCTCTCTCACACACACACACACACACACACACACACACACACACACGCACACACACACACACATACATACACACACCACACGCACACACACACACACGCACACACACACACACGCACACATACACACACGCACACACACGCACAACAGAGAGAGAGAGAGAGAGAGAGACATGAGTTTTGTAAGAGACTACAGCAGGTGCAGATCAACGGAATTTCTTCCGTAACCCTTCTGCCGACTCTGTGTGTGTGTGGGGAGGGGAGGGGGGGAGGGGAGGGGGGTGTGCGCGTGTGCGTGTGTGCGTGTGTGTGTGTGTGTGTGCGTGCGCGTGTGTGTGAGAATGTCTGTGTTAATGTATATATATGTGTGTGTGTGCAGGGGCGGACGAGGGGGGGGGGGGGGGGGGGGGGTTCCGGGGTTTCCGGAACCCCCCCCCCCCCCCCCCCCCCCCAAATAAAATAAAATAAAATTTTTTAAAAAATTTCAGTAACAAAATCTGCTGCCTGAAACTGGTAATGAGCATCATCAGAATGCACCAGATTGCACCACTTTGCAGCATTTCTCCCCCCCCCCCCTCCCTTCCCCCCCCCCCCCCCCCCGGTTTGCAATGTCGGATTAGCGCTTTGCGCCTTAATAGCCTCCCCCCCCCCCCCCCCCGTTCCGCCAAAAAAGTTTGGAACCCCCCCCCCCAAAAAAAAAAAAAATGAACTGATCCGCCCCTGGACATATGCTTGTTAATGTGTGTGTGTGCGTGTCAGTGTGCGCGCAGGCGTGTGCGTGCGTGCATGTTTGTCTGTTTTTTCGTCTACGCAGTATTACGTTCAAACATGTTTGCTCTTCCAGGTATTGCTTGTAAAATTAGCTGGACATGAAGATGTTACAGTGCTAATTATTAACTGATCGTGCTTGCCTGATCAATCTACAATAACCGCACAGAACTGGCCGTGTTAAAATTGCCTATGGAAAGAAACAACAAGAGTTTCCAAGGCTTACTGTTCACACATCTTGCATGCCACGTCCGAAACCAACAGACTGGTGCCGGGTGAAACTTCTCTGGAAACAGCAGCCTTTGTCACTGGCACCTGATTGTGTCTAGGTGAATCGATGCTGTCCCTGTCTTCTGCTTTTAAGACTTTCCATCCGGAAAACTCCTTCTCAGACTTCAAGGTCGGTGCCAAGCTCTTTAGAGTGCATACATGCGTACTTTCTTTAAAAACTAGCCAGAGGTATATCAATTGGATACTTCTCTGGAAAAAGGTTAAAAAACAAATCATGTTGATCAAATAAAAAGTTGCTGCTACCCAGTCTTGTCACTTTGTCTGGTATGAATGAGTGAATGATTGCGCTTGAATGTATTGGTGAACATCATTTGATGCACCTGTTGGTTAAACGTTTAGACGTGCCAACAAGAATGAAAGTTGTGACGGCCATGGGATCTTCCCAGTATCCATGTTGTATATTATTCTCTGGAAAATATACTTCCACTAAGTGGCTGTCCTCCGTGCAATAAACATGACTTAGCCAGCAAGCACACATCACATTTTCCCTTTGAAGGCAAGGGGAAGTGCAGCCTTCATGCCTGGCATGGCTCAGTTTAGCTAAGATCTCTCTGGCGACTGGGATCGACCATGCTTAAGCTGCCATTACGTCTGCTTTGGAAGGAGCCGAGTCTCGGCACTGTCGTGGGAGAGGCGCTGTGATCCCATCGAGCCCCATGCCTTCCTGACTGTGTCCGGCTTTTAGCAGGAATCTCGTCCCGGCAAAGCCAGCCGACCCTGCCTTTCATCGTCTGTGTCTCCCTGAGGAAATTCGTTCCGACCGGAAGAGTCTGAACGGTCCGACTGGCTAGCCATGAAGTTTCTGATGCAGGGCCTCCCCTGGGGAGGTCGCGCAGCGTCCAGTGACGTCCCCGCTTTGATGCCGAGAGGAAGGCTACACTGGAAGTAGAAATACAGTGACGTCCCCGCTTTGATGCCGAGAGGAAAGCTGCACTTGAAGTAGAAGCCAAAGTGTCTATGGCCCAAGATCGATGCTTATCTCGTTACGGCGCAGTGCTAACCAATTCCGTTTCTCCCACGCTTTCTTGGAGAAGACGAGTTCTTTGCATCTGTCTTGGGAAAGGGTCGACGCTAAGGAAGGCTGCGATCGAGTAGATTAACATTTCATGGACGGATTAGCTTGAAATTGCCATGGATCAGAAAAAAATAAAACACCTTTCCCACTTATTTTCTTTGACCAAAATAATAGCTGTCAAGGTTTTAAAACATATGTCACAGTAGAAATGGCAAGTTAGTAGGATTTGCAATCCTTCTAGGAAGAATGGACATTTCCATTCCTACTAGTAAGAATGGCAATTGCCATTCCTACTGGCGTTTTATCAGTAGAAATTGAAATTGCCATTTGTACTAGTAGGAATGGAAACTTTCCATTCTTACTAACCCAGTTGAAACAACAATTCAGTAGAAATTGAAATTCTCCATTCTGTCTCGTGCTAACTCGAATGAACAGTTATGAAGTAACATTAGGTGATCTGTGTCGTGTCATTATGAGTTGTGTGCAATGAAATGTTTGTTATGGTTGATTTAGGAGAGAGAAAATGTTGACATATTTTTTTTTAAAGTATACTCATTTGACATATTTGATTGTCTTGCGGCTTTGTTCTTGTCTTTGATTTAAAGCAGTCATTCAGATATAAAACAACACGCGTTTTGTGTGTACACACAGCGTATCAATCAGATGACACTCTCTTTATTAATAAAGCTAAATGTATCAGCATAACAAAGATGAACTCAAAATCAATAAACAAATAATAAGCAGTCCCATCTCATCACAACATACTTCCACGATCATCACAGACAGGCATACTTCCACATTCACTGGCATACTTCTACAATGACTGACACACTTCCACAACCATCACAGACACTGGCATACTTCCACAATCAGCTCTCTACATTTTTGCACTGTGTGCCCTTTGGGTGACACTTGGTACAACAGGAGAGTTTTGTGCCTTTGCATGGACATCTTTTCGTTTGACAAGCTCCCTTGCATTGGCAAACTGTCCTTGCCACAGCTTTGTTCTGCCATCTTGTTGATGCTCGGAATGCCTGAATTAAGGTCACTTCTGGGAGATCATGTGGATCAACATTGTTCAGAGGTGCAATACAGGTCAAACAGATGGGCTGCCACTTCTGCAGCTGACTTTGTTTGGCTGGCGTATGCCTAGCTAAACTTGGAAAAGCAATCCCTGGCATGCATCACCCACTGGAAGTCGTTATCCGGCCTACTCCGGAAATCAATCAGATCTATCTGGACACGGAGCAGAAAGCACAAGTTAATCATAGGCTTTCCCGATGGCAACAGTTTCGGCACCTGGCGTTGTGCACAACTTGTACTCGTTTTCAAGAACACGTCGATTGCTCCATGCTTCACATCGGAGTAGTTCTCCTTGACCTCGGTCCATGTTTTATCCCGTCCCCCGTGACCCACACGAGCATGGCATCTTGCTATGGTGCTGAACAGCTCATCTTTTGTCACCAATGGGCACTTTGTCTTGATGCAAAACACAATGTCCTTGGAACCTACGCGCTGCAGCTTGAACTGCTTCTGACAGCGGAATTTGAAGTATGCTCCATCGCTGCACTTGCTTCCTTTTCCCATGGAAAGGGCATTTTCAATCTTGTTGTATCTCTCCTGGCTAAACACGAAATTGTCTTTTTCGCTGCTGCAAGACTGCCGATATGGTCTTCCAAAAGGCTGTAAAATTTATGTCCCTGTCCTTCACCCTCCATGGTTGATGTGACTTTGTCCCTATCAAATTTCAGACTTATGTGTTCTTGGTTCAATGTGTAGAGCTGTTTTTATTTTTTAGGAGCAGTGTTCAAATATGCAGCCAGTATTCACTGCAGTTATTATAAGAGTCAATCAGATTTGTGTTCACCAAGTAGAAATAACTGCTATAATGTCATAAAAAGTGCTTGCTGTAGTTTTTTTTGTCTCATTAAAAGTGTTCATTAAAAGTGTTCACATGATCACAGTCAATGCGCAAATCCATGTTCTGGTTACAAACCGAACTGTTGTTCAATAAGTAAAACATGAGTACAAATCCAAACTTCGATTTCAATTTCTACTGAATTGTTGTTTCAACAGGGTTAGTAGGAATGGAAAGTTTCCATTCCTACTAGTACAAATGGCAATTTTAATTTCTACTGATAAAACACCAGTAGGAATGGCAATTGCCATTCTTACTAGTAAGAATGGACATTTCCATTCTTCTTAGTAGGACTTCAAATCCTACTAAATTACCATTTCTACTGTGACACATATATACGTTTCATTAAAAGTGTTCACGGTACTTTAGATTCCATAAAGAGGCAGATCTTTTGTGGAGAGGATAATGATGCTGGCGTAGTGCTGAGACAGACAACGAAACATAATTATGTACAACGTTTTCCCCCCACGGTTATGGAAACCATTCCGTGCCATTCCAAAAGATGATGGGGGCAAGAGCAGACTCACCGCATCTCCCCACATGAATCCTAATTCTAAAGGCAAATAACTGTGGAATCCAGACCTGACTGGCTCGTACTCGCGCCACGCGGGGGGATCACATGCGAATCTTTTCAAGGATGTCTCTCTCCGTCCGTATGTGTGTGTATGTGTGTCTGTGTTTATGTGTGTCTGTGTGTGTGTGTTTGTGTGTCTGTGTGTGTGTGTGTGTGTGTGTGTGTGTGTGTGTGTGTCTGTGTATGTGTGTCTGTCTGTCTGTCTGTCTGTCTGTCTCTCTGTCTGTCTGTCTGTCTGTCTGTCTGTCTGTCTGTCTGTCTTTCTGTCTGTCTCTCTGTCTGTCTGTCTGTCTGTCTGTCTGTCTGTCTGTCTGTCTGTCTGTCTCTCTCTCTCTCTCTCTCTCTCTCTGTCTTTCTTTCTCTCTGTCTCTGTCTCTGTTTCTCTGTGTCTCTCTCTCTACCTCTGCCTCCCTGACTCTCTCTCTCTCTCTCTCTCTCTCTCTCTCTCTCTCTCTCTCTCTGTCTCTCTCCCTCCCTCCCTTCCTCCATCCCTCCCTAGCTTTCCACGCTAAACGGGCTCTGCAAACATCGTAGACAGCAGCCGCTTGGCAGCTGCTTCCGGTCTCCTCGTGCACCTCGTGCTGGAAGGCGCGTGGCGCTGGGGTGCTGCAGAGGAGAGGGGCAGGCGCAACACTGACCACCGCCGTCTCCAGGCGACGAAATCAATAGAGAATGCCGCTTGCCTATTGCCCGTCTGTCTCCCGCTTTCACCTCCTTGTTGCCATGACGCTCAGTAGACAAGTATTCGCATCACACAAGTCGTCAGAAGCACCTGCATCGATGTTGTCAGGGATGCCTTCGCTAATGGAAGTGTCATTTTATCTTTACACCCGTTAGACATGATACCAGGTTTGTAACAGGTTAGCACGGAATCTGAGATACGGAGTTTCTCACTACAACCTCTTTGCTGTGTGAATGTTTCCTGAAATAGCAGTGCGCTTTGCGCGTAGCGATTTTGAATATTTTTTACTGCACTGATTCGTATTCGATACTGTATTTCCGGGAGAGTGGGATCCACATTTTGAGAAACTAATCATTGGAAACCCTGGACGAAAGATGAAAAAACGCTAAGAGGATGAATGATAGCATGTTTGGCAAAGAAACGTCGTTTTTCTGGTGCTAATTCCCTTGAAACCACATTCACTTTGAACGAAACCTCTCTAGTTTGAATTAGTTTGAAGTTTGATTTGCACTTAATCACAATGTCCAGCTCTTTGTCACCTCTGTCCCAAGACGTTCTGGCCACTCAGACTCGCGGCCACTTTCAGGAATAGTCTGGGGCGACGGCGTCTGACCTTGGCACCAGGCTGAATAATCGATAGGAGGTATTCTTCCTTCAGACCCTCCGCCATGCCCCTCCTGACAGTCTTTTCGTGGGAACAAGGGGATGGACTTGCAAAAATACACAGCAGATTCACTGGTTGTAATGTAATGTGTTGGATTTTTTTTTTAACCACCTGAGTTCCTTCAGTTGTTTCAATGCATTTAATGCTAAGTAACGTAATGTTATTTCAACATTCTTGAACGGTATATGGGTTGGGAACATTGTAAATGAAAAGACTTTGGGTGGCGCTTTTGCGACATAGTGAAGGCAGAGCTGAAGCAACACGAAGCTCAGAGCCAGTCTGCACTCAAAGCTCATGAGCTAAAACCTTGGTATTCGTCTCAGGGCGTCAGGGTTACTCTAGACGTCCGTATCTTCCATCGCCAGCAATGCGTGTAATGTACATTTTCTGAATTTGGGTGGAGGGGATGGGTGCTGGGATGCCGGGGGTAAATCGAAGGTAACCAAAAATCGTGGTACTTATGGATTTCAAAGCAGCCGTGTCACGTGTGCATTTTTCATCTTTGAAGTCATGCGAGGACAGCCACCAGTCACCACGCCGCCGCCTGTGAGTGTCGCCTTCCAAAGCCATCCTGTCGCTCTTCCATGATGACACCTTCAAGACTTCCGTAACGATTCTCGTCACAGTATCTCGAGAACAGCGACAATTCACATAGTTGCGGAATCGTGATATTTGTTTTGTGTGCATTTTCACAGCATGTTAACCTCTTCACTGGAAAGGGTTTTTACACGGTTTGACAAATTTTACTCTCTTTTTTTACCCTATGGAAAAGTGTTGTTTTTTTCTCCAATCCTGTCTTGCATATTGTTCAAGAAAAATAAGTTTTTATCTGGAATAACAGATTACACAGTACATTTAAAAAGAATGTCACATGTATCTTACTCATGCATAGATGGCACGTGTCACGAGGCATTGAAGAAAAGGAATAGCGTAAATGTGGAAATAGACTCGTTAACCATTCCTCTATCTCCACCTCCATCTAAGCTGCATTAGATAAGGGCACTGTTTTCGTAAGTATTACAGTCCTTCTCACTATGAAGGGATTCGTCCACCACATCCTGACCCTCCACCACTCGTATTGTCAGCGTTGACGTCATGGTCATATTCAAGAACAACTATAACAGGAGAGCACACATCGATCAAAAATGGAAAACCTGAGTAGAGATCGTATAATGAGACTGAGAGGAGATGGTTTTGGTAAACTCGGTGATTGTGGTCCTTTACAGATACTAGTCTGAGTAAGATGATGACAGGTTTAAATTTGGATTCAACCTCTGCGATGGGTCCGTGTTCATGCACCAGAGCAAGCTGTTTTTGCCGAGAATGCCACTCGTAAACATTCAGCAGTGAGAAGAATGAATAATGTAAATCGCAAACGTTTGTCAACCAGGGGGCTTGCGTTTTCTTTTCCGCTTGCACAGAAAATAGCATGGCTTCCAACAGCAGCTCTGATTTTAGAACCACGTTGATGGTAACGCTTGTTGAATGAATTATTCATTACTTGCAGCTGCAATTGTTGATTTTCTCCCTACTTGCCTCAAATTTTTCCGTTGGAAAGAGAAAAGAAGAGAAAAAACAACCTCTCTTTACTCCACAGCCATCCTCGTTAGAAAAGAAGGTTTGTAGAGCAGCGCCGCCAACCACAACAAAATGCACCTAGCCCTTTTTAAATAGTTAAACCCTACAGCACGCGTCGGCTCCTTCGAGTAGGGGAAAACAATATTCTCCAAACTTTCAACAGGGGAGTTTCTGAGGGTGAGTGCTTTGATTCGAGAGCACCGGCCATCGCCGTGGCTGAAATCAATGGCAAACAGCGTTTCAGATTCCACAGACGCCCAGATTGAGCTCACGGACTAATTGTTCATTGATTCTGTGGGACGCACTACTCGGTAATCAAGGCACAGCAGGAGATGGTCAGAGGAGCTTTGGTGCGGAAGGGAGCTAGCTATCTCTACGGCTTCGACAAACGTTGCGTGTCCATTCTGATGAAGGTTGTAACTGCTGCATCGCAAGTCGTAGACCAGTTGTTTCGCCGTCCCTAAGCGTTAAGAAGTCTGGAAGAGATATCATCTGATGGAGCGTAAGAAAAATAACAAACTCCACGTATTTTCAAAAGGAGAACGAAGCAGTCACGGTTGCTTTTCATCAGTGTTGTTTTTGTCAATGGTTGTGATTTGAAATCGATTCGCTCACAATTTTGGGCATACGACCAAAAACGAAAATTGTTTGTTTCAGGTAACATGGCAAAAACAGCAATAGCAACAACAGGGTAGTGTGCAGAAACTTTTTTAAAGTTCAAAGAAAGGTTCTCGTACCTTAACTGTCTCAGTGGTAAACAACTAAGTTTAATTGAAGTTATTATCGATTCTAGTGAAGGATTTAAACATTTTAGATGTGCGCTGTGTGTGTGTGTGTTGTTGTGGTTGTTGTTATTGTTATTTTTCCAGCAGAAAAAAGTTGGGTTGGCGACAAAATGTAGGGTCGATCGGATGACACAAACCAGTTTTTTTTCCCTAAGCAATGTTTGCTTTGGATTGCCATAAGGTGCTATGCTCGTTATTTCCTGCTCGCTTCAATAGAGAGTTTATCCGGTACCCGTTTTGGTAGAATTGTTTTTTCTAATTCAGTGCTGACAGTGGAAACTTTCAGGTGTTCTTATTCAGGCCTCGATAATTTTGAATCAATTAAATGTATCGACTAATTCGAAAACGTTTCGTTATTCCGGTACTGTTTTGCTGTTGCATGAATTTCGACAATTTACGGTTCAGCATTTTCTCACTGCAGTCGTCAAAGAAGTCTGTTCACTTTATGCAGACGTCAGGACAGAATGTACGGCACAGGTTTAATCGTAATCTCCTATTTTGTTAATCGGAGAAATTAAAGAAACCCTACAACAACAGTTTTACATTCAACCAATTAAAAAGACGTTATCTGTTGTAGCCGACGATGGTTTAATTAAAACTATTACTTATGTAATACAGTCATGTCGGAAAGATATTCGAATTAGGTCAACGTAGACACAGGAGATGAAGATTACTGAAACGTGTAAAGCAGCTCATCCTCTAAATATAAATATTTGCAGAGGTGTCTGCGACTCCTTTGCAAGCAACTTTGGGGATTTTTAGGGGATCAGTGTTATCATCCCCTACATCATCTCCGATATCATCCCAGGCGATGTCATCGCTGCACCGGAAGCTCCAGGCCTGCACACGTCTCGCGGGTACCCGGATGAAGGGGGTATGCCGCCGTTGCCACTGCAGATAATCATGTTTAGGACCCTCTCCGGAGATTCCAAAGTTGTGCCGGAAACTTGCGAATCGATTGGTCTGTCTCGCTCTGCCCTGGCAGCCATTTTGTATTTGGACAGCTTCCTTTCCCCAAGGTGTGCGAAGGTCATGATGAGAGACAGGGCCATCCATCAACAGAAGAGGATTAAATTGAACCCAATACCCATGGGATTAATCGCGGTGGCGACCGTATTTCTATGTTTCGCCGATTAAAAACGAGCGAGAAAGATGAAGATTGCACATTTCCTCTAGACAAACTGTTTTGTACATTCAGTGTTCATAGTTAGAAACTTATTTATCCGTTTTCTGCACAGAAACAAACTCAAGCCTAAACACCAGCACTGAGATAATATCGATACGTGCATATGCATTGCGTGCATGCTGAAAGGGAGACGCAACTGGAATTGCATTAGTTAGCGATGGAAAATCAACTAAAGACCCTAATCTTCTACGTCATTTTTTTAAGGTGGAAACATTTGCAGACAAATATTCAGGAATCTCTCTCGACGTCTGAAGATCAAAACAAAGAGGGTAATCTCCTATATTACCATGAGCTTCCGCCCTCCACGTTGAGCTTCAGGCCACTGCAAAGTGGTAAGCACCACCAGCAACGGTTTTGGCATACGTTCAAAGTCGGACTCAGTTTGAATGGACAGCAAATTACTCCTTGGAGGATGTTCTTCTGTTGGGGCAGACTTCCAGGTGGAAAGTCCGAGACTAAGAATGCAAGCCGCTCGTTTGGGAGACATCTCAAAGCTCTCAGACGCAGGCAAGCATGAATCTGGTTCAGACACCAAAAGTGCCTCTGTCCAGTTGACTGACAGTAAATGCTTTAGTACGACAGCGTCCCTCTATGACGTCTGGCGGATCGACCAAGAGGAGAACCAAAGTCTCAAAAGGACAAGTAGAATAGAGTTGCAGTCGTTTAACAATTCACGTATGAAAAACGTGATAATGCATAAGAAAAGGTCATCTGCACCTAAATCAGAACGTGAGAAAATAATCATAATGTACCAAACAGCTTGAGGCTGATGAATACTAAGTTTAATTTAAAGAAGCAGATGATAACAAAGAATAATTCAGGATCTGATTGTGAAAATAAAGGTTCTAATGAGATGGACATAAATAACTTGCACGAAAAGTAAGGACAGACAGATTGAGAGTGACGTTTGTAATCTATAGTTTAATGAAAGCAAAATCGGAAGGGCGGGGATAGATTGATAGATCAGTCTTCGGTTACAAGTACGTCAGCTGCCCGCATGCAATGTTGCTCTGCTCGCCACCACATTCTGCCAGTAGAATATTGTGTTGCGTTCCTCAGGGGAAATATCTTCCATGATTCCTTTGATGATGCCATTGCCTCCTTGGATCGCTGGAAAATTCTGAGAAGTGGACTAGGCCAAAAGAGATCATAGTTGTGGTTAAGGTAACACGGAACAAAACAAAGTCGGGAGGGAGGCCTGACTTTTTATTTCTAAGGTTAGATTGAGATGCGCACCTTTTATGTGTGCGTGTGCGTGAGCGTGTGTGTGTGCGTGAGCGTGTGTGTGTGCGTGTGCGTGAGCGTGTGTGTGTGCGTGTACGTGAGCGTGTGTGTGTGCGTGCGTGTGCGTGTGTCTTAAGAAATGTCATGTGCGGTATACAGTAGATTCATCTGAGTATAAATGAATTTTTCTCTTTCAATGAAAACCAATTTTAAAACTTAAATAGTGCTCACAGGCAATACACAGTAAGTTGTTTACCTTTTTTTTCTCTTTTTCTTTCTTTCTTTCTTTTTCTGCAGAGGGGGGGGGGTGCCGATTATATTTAATAGAAATAAATTCAGGCGATGTTAGTGCCATTTCGATCTTTCGTCAGCTTTTTAGGACATGCGAAGAAAAGCATAAGCATCCAGCAAACCTGTATATCCCTCCTGCAGTGACAGCCTTCGACTGTATATCCCTCCTGCAGTGACAGCCTTCGACTGTGTATCCCTCCTGCAGTGACAGCCTTCGACTGTATATCCCTCCTGCAGTGACAGCCTTCGACTGTATATCCCTCCTGCAGTGACAGCCTTCGACTGTGTATCCCTCCTGCAGTGACAGCCTTCGACTGTATATCCCTCCTGCAGTGACAGCCTTCGACTGTATATCCCTCCTGCAGTGACAGCCTTCGACTGTATATCCCTCCTGCAGTGACAGCCTTCGAAGTTGAAAAGGGGCAACTAGTCCGGGGATGGTATTAAATATAGAGGGGAAAAGTTTGGCCATCTTTAGTGCCTTTTTATACGCAGTCACGAGGTTTTTTTCCGGCCACTTTCTTTCACGAACGATATGAAGGTTACATCTCTCGATGTCGTGTTTTTTTGTCGAGAAATATCACAGGTCTCATTTTCGTTCTGTTTGGCATGCCTTTCCATGAGGCAAGATTAACGTGTGCTTTAAATTCTCTCCAGACTCCCTGGGAAGGAAACCTTTCTTTATGGAACACTCACTATGATATTCCCGGGCAAAAGAACTTCAGACTTTCTGGTTTCTCTATTGCTGTGATCTTCAATGGAATTTTTGCGGACTCTTGATATCCTGGATCTCAGACTGAAAGCCAACAAAAAAAAGGTTTTGAGCAGCTTCGTTTCTCTTAAGAAGATTTACAGGGCAGACATGGCAAATAAAATCCTGAATTTGTAAGTGATTTAGGGTTTCTTTTGGTAAAAATCCTTTCTGCCGTCGGATGCTGGTTTGAGGGATCAGATAGATCTAGCAGTTTCTATTTCTACATCGTGATGCAGGTCTTCGTTGCAGACAAGCAAAGGACGCTGGAGCTGAACGGGCCACCCATTTTCAAGAGCAGTCATGAGATTCTGATTGATAGCTTTAGGAAATTAGTTTTAGAAATGCGGGCTTTTTGGCTTTCCTGACGTGAGGCAGTTACTCAGATGAAAATTAATGTGATCCCAGTTCTGCTGCCGCTGCTGCTATTATTTTTACAAGATGTGGAACACATCTGTAATGAAATTTCGGCAACTGCCCACTTTTCTAAGATGGGATTTATTAAGAAGAGAAGGTTTTCAACAACGTCTCATCAACATAATTTCGCTAGCTCCAAGATTGCAGCTACCAGTCATATCCAAATGTTTCTTCTAAAGGACCAGACACTGACGTCATCATCCGTTTATCCTCTGTGGATTTCGGGATTTGATTAATCGTCCCCATGGCGGAAAGGTTCTTGATACCCATGGGAGAAAAACTGGGTGCCGACACGAGTCTGCACAAACAGGTCTCTCCATCACCGTTCCATCGATTTCCCTGCCTTCGTTTGGAAGATCTGTGTCCCGGGGGAAAAAGGACGGACTCTTCTGATGGTGCCAGATACATTTATCTTCGTCATGAGATCCGAAAGAAGCGCTAACCCGACGCCCACGAAAGTCAGGCTCCGTTCCTGGCTTCTTTCCAGGGTCTCTTGCTGAATAATTCAACTCTATCGGGCCCAGGGACGGTTGCGTTAGAGAGGGTAGGGGTGCGTTAGAACCGCCGTCCTTCTCGACTAGACCCGGAAGTCTCTTTGGGCTGCATTGATCCGTCAGCTAATTCGATATCTCCTGGAAATCAGAAAACCGGGCGTTGTTAGTCTGCATTACCTGGTCCGAGTGCAGGACAGGACCGACCTGTAAATTAACAGCTAGAATCGTTCAAGTCAACAACTGATGTCTGTCGCTAATGCACTGCAACAAAGGAACAGAGAGACTCCAACAACCGGAACGTTCTCCTATCACGGGCTTGTTGTTCACGGGACTGTCATGAATAACTAATCAAAACTGTCTCCAAAAGTACACAAAAGAGTTACAGAGGATAAGCCTTGATGTAGACAAAATGATCATCGCATTGTCTGAAATCGACCCTTCGTGTGTAGTGAAGGTATCAACATAACGTAATTTACTAATCGAACGTTAAAATTTTTGTCGTTTGAAAAACGGGTACACTTTTGGTTGAAGTTGGAGCATGGTTTGAAAAAACCCGTTAACTCAGTTTCGAAGCGAATACCTATGGATTTATGTTGTTCATTGCACATTCAGAATGACCAGACTCATCATAGGCATTGTCTGTGAGGCTAATATGCGTACTTGTGCATGCTCTGTAACTGGTAATGGTATGTTGGAAGGAAAAATATTTTGAAACTGTAATGATGGCTACTTTCCCATCTTCGGCCAGCACCTTTGGCAAGTTGAATGAACGTTCAGCAAGGAAGACCATGCGCCCAGGCCAGCACTTGTGCTATGTGCCTGTGAAAGCTTCAGAAGGGGGCACCTGGGATGCACACTCGAGTTCTGTCTTGGCCAAACAAGCTCGTGCATATAAGAATGATCTGATCAATACCCAAAGCAAATATACGATAGCCATGTCATGGAAACACGTTTGTTTGCCTCTTACCCAATTCTGGAGAGCCCGATGCACAATATTCGATACCACGTAAGAAAACAAAAACTCTTTAATATAAAAAAGCCTTATATGTTTGCTACGTACATAAATATAAAATCAATCCATGAAAGAAATCACGGAAAATATATATGACTTACTTTAGTTTTTAAAAATCGAATTTGTTCTTCTTGCCTAGATCTTGACAGCACATGCGTGAGTGAGTGGGGTTTGCAGGCCTCATCTAGTGCCGTCCAGCTGTGAGGCTCAGTCTTTGCAGCTGGAAAGCGAGGGAAAGCGTGCATAACCAGGACGTGCCATTATCGTTAGCAAGCAGTCAGTCAGCAGAGCAGTTGCCTGTCAGCAGCCTTCTGTCCAGAGCAATCATTCGAGCTTGAGATGGCGGTAGCTGGGGAAGGGATTACATAACGAAGAGAGAAAGGGGAGTGGCGGACAGCAGGGGAGAGGAGGGCTGGGTAGGAGGCAAGGCGGTGCAGTGAAGGTGTGAGATGGAACTGACGGTGTAGGTGGTGACACAGGGTGCGCTGGCTGGGGGAAGGATGAGTCACTCCTGTCATTGACCGCGTCTTTCCAGGTCAAGCCTCACAGCAAGCATGCCACTTGACAGCTTGGCATTTCTGGAATGCTAGGAGGAAGTAAGATCTCTCTCGCTGGGGAGTGCTTTTTTTCAATTAAAGAAATCCTTATCCTTCCCTGTCCATAATTTGAGACAATGGCGTTTTCTGCTGTGAGTATTTTGATGCAGTCGACGCCTAAGCGTCCAGTGATATTAAAACGGTCCTTTTTCCACAGCCATCGTCCTTATAATTCTCTATGGCATCGCTATATTTATCACCGCTCAGCCACTCTCAGCCACGATAACCATTGGTTTGATTGTTGCATCCAATATTAGCCTCTAATTAGGCCTCGGCTGGCGCCTGGCAAAAGGCCAATGACGCCCACAAACACAGTGAGTGCTCCAGCATCCGCTGCTGTCACCATGACCATTCTCTGGCACCGCGGACGTTGCTCCCTTACTGCTGTCACCATGACCATTCTCTGGCACCGCGGACGTTGCTCCCTTACTGCTGTCACCATGACCATTCTCTGGCACCGCGGACGTTGCTCCCTTACTGCTGTCACCATGACCATTCTCTGGCACCGCGGACGTTGCTCCCTTACTGCTGTGACCATGACCATTCTCTGGCACCGCGGACGTTGCTCCCTTACTGCTGTCACCATGACCATTCTCTGGCACCGCGGACGTTGCTCCCTTACTACTGTGACCATGACCATTCTCTGGCACCGCGGACGTTGCTCCCTTACTGCTGTCACCATGACCATTCTCTGGCACCGCGGACGTTGCTCCCTTACTGCTGTCACCATGACCATTCTCTGGCACCGCGGACGTTGCTCCCTTACTGCTGTCACCATGACCATTCTCTGGCACCGCGGACGTTGCTCCCTTACTGCTGTCACCATGACCATTCTCTGGCACCGCGGACGTTGCTCCCTTACTGCTGTCACCATGACCATTCTCTGGCACCGCGGACGTTGCTCCCTTACTGCTGACATTGTAACCAGAAGGGATATTGGGCAGAGGTGGTGTGATACAAGGGGGAGGTATTCATTCGGATGTGAGATGTTTTGTTCACTATCCAGGCCAGTTGTACACATTTTTCGCATTATAAACACGCCGTTGCCAATTTGGAAGAATAGACGGTCGTTTGCCTACCACTTAAAATGCGCAGTTCGGATGTGCATCCAGTGGCAGGCAAATGAAGCATATACACATCCCTCACGCACTTATTTATTCGTGACGGTTTCTGACCGCAGCGAGATAGTTCCAGGAGGACCCATAGAACAACGAAGACCTCGCCTTGTCACTGCCACTACGCAAGCTCGCTTTGGCTTAATGTGCAGCGACGTTCTTCTTGTTCTTACCCGTCTACAAGACTGAACTCGGGCGTTCATTACGGAAAGAACACCTTCGTCACACTCTCATATTTGGTGGTGCTTGTTGAATGCTTCTATGTACCTTCCTTAAAGCCGCGACATGCACACATTTGTTTCTCTCACTTAGAATATATATGTATATTCGTGTTGGAAAAAGACTTTGTTGCCATATTCTGCAGCCAGACACGTCGTCCAGTCTCTCTGGGCGTGGTTTGCGTATTGCCAGCTCATGCAGCCTACACAGTACCACTCTCTCCAAGAGACTGTTCGTAACTACCTTGTTCGTAACGAACAGTTCTGCCACCAGGTTATGTCTGTCCCTAGTAATGTAATACCTGTACGCATTGCAATACAAAAGTCTATCTCATGGCCGCTTCTCTACAAGCTCGACGCTCTCTCCTCTGCGCAGGCCTCTTCCTGGTGGCTTTCTACGTGCTGGCCGTGCTGGTGTGCGTGCCCGTGTGCTACGTGCAGATCAAGCTCGGATCCGTGCACCGAAGAGGCATCCTGCACATCTTCACCAAGCTCGTCCCCATTCTCAAAGGTAAGCGGCGCCTTGCTTCTCCTAGTGTAGACTGAAACCCCACAGGATGTAGACAGATAACATTTCAGGATCTGTGGGGATTGAGGTGGAGGTGAGGTGGAGAGTAAACTCGTGACCTGCTAAATTCATGGTCGAGTTCTTTGGCAACTTATGGGTGACTGCATAAATAAATATGAATGAGAGAGAGAGAGAGAGAGAGAGAGAGAGAGAGAGAGAGAGAGAGAGAGAGAGAGAGAGAGAGAGAGAGAGAGAGAGAGAGAGAGAGAGAGAGAGAGAGAGAGAGAGAGAGAGAGACTCGGCACTGTAGTGGTCGTACTGCATCAAGAGCTACGGCCATTTTGTTTCAGGGGTGGCCATTGCCTTGTTGGCGATGACCTTCATTCGATGCCTGACCCACGGCCTGGAGCTGAGCTACGCCATCTTCTACCTGTTTGCCTCCTTCCAGCAACCCTTCCCCTGGGACGTGGGAGCCAACTTTACTCACTCGTAAGTCGCTTGTGACAGAGCGTGACCGGCAACTCGGCTTTGTCGAGTGCTAACATGCGAACCACACGCAACTCATTAAATGAAATAGCGCTGTTTACTGACATTGTGCATGCCTTGCTCTTTATAATTGGACGGGGTAGAAACGTTTACTCTTTCACCACCATAAGCACCACCCTTCTCCTTCCCGCTTGACATGTATGTGTTAGCGGTCTGCCTCGTGTGTGGACGTCCTTACGCATCGGAGTTCGGCCTGAGGACACACATGAGACGCCACTGACGTCATCTTTGCAGAGCGAAGGACCTCAATGAGTCCCAAATACTGCTATACCTCATGCACGGTGGACATTACAGTTCATCTTTGCAGACAGACAGACAGACAGACAGACAGACACACAGACAGACAGACACACAGACAGACAGACACACAGACACACAGACAGACAGACAGACAGAAAGGCAGGCAGGCAGGCAGGCAGGCAGCCAGCCAGCCAGCCAGACAGACAGACAGACAGACAGACAAACAGACAGACACCGGGAGATGAAGAAATGATATTTGTTAGTTTTCTTGTGATCAATTCTTCAAAAGTGAAAACTCTTTCTTTTCCAGGGAAGAGCGTTATGTAAACCTGGAGGACCGGTACTTTGTGTAAGTATAGTGCTGTATGTGCTGTATGTGCCTGTATGTGCTGTATGTGATGTACGTGCCTGTATGCAAATAAATTTCCCTGAGCAGTATGCAAATTTAATATCACCAAATTACTTAAACCTATCTTGCGGCTCATACTGATCATTATCATTATGCAAATAGGTATTGTTATTGAAGAAGTTCCTCCATTCATTCTTTAGTTGTTCGTTCGTTACTTCGTGCACACCTTTGTTTGTTTGTTTGTTTCTTCCCCGTGTTGTCTTTTGATGGTTATTTCTGTCTGGCGATACACAAATCCTAGCAGAAGGCGGAATTTAACAGAGTTTCTTTGAAGTGACATCCACGTTATTTATGTTTCAATATATTTCCCATCGCCAGTGTCCAAGAGTGCCCTGTAGATGGAAGTCTTCTTGCCTGTTGGTAAGAATTCCCTGTCTTCCTCAGACACGAGGTCATTCAGCGCTCCGAGGCCCCTGGTCACGTGACACCGCCCGTGTGGTACGTGGCTTTGGGACTGCTGGCAGTGTGGACACTGATCTACCTGCTTCTGGTGCGCGGTGCTGGTGCCTTCGCCAAGGTAAGCGAGCGTCTGTACTTCTCTGTATGCGTGTGTATCCCGTGGGGTGCTTGTGTGTGTCTGTACGTATACATAATATCTATGTCTACGTGCGTAAGCGTGCGTGTGTGTGTGTGTGTGTGTGTGTGTGTGTGTACATCCACGCGAGCGTAGACGATTTAAGCTACGGTGATGATCTACTGTAACTATGGCCTCTTTATACAAAATTTTAATGTCAGATTTGATATAAATGTCAAGTTAAACGGGGAACTCGCCCAGTTGCAGTTGGGAGAAGCTGAGATTGCCCTAGAGCTCAGGGCTACCGTTCCCATATATCCACATCAACTCAGATTTCTCCCGTCTCTGGGATAGAACCACGTCTCATGCAGGACACGAGGGGAGAGCACAGGGAAGTGGGCTGCCAGGAAATGGTGATCTCCATATTGTAGACAAGATGGAAGCGAAGGAAAGTTCCTGTTAGTGCTATTACTTTTGTTTTGCTCTGCTTTGGCGCGTCATAGACGTTGAACATCTAGGATGCACTTACCCCTCTGTGTGAGTGTGAGCGTTGGTTCCACGTCTTTGACGTGCCAAAGCAAAACAAAAGTAAAAGCAATTACAGGAATTTCCCTGCCCTATCATTACCAGGAAGTGTCCCAGATAAGCTAGAGTTTTGACGACAACAACAACAGCATTAGCTGCGGCAACAACAAAAACAGCAGCAGCAGCAACGACAGCAGCAGCAGCAACGACAGCAACAAAATTCCAGTGGAAGCAACTGTTGGTGTTTCTATTTCAGGTGTCGATGGTACTGGCCCCTGCCATGGCGGTGTGTGCCGTGGTTGTCATGGGTTACGCCTACGCCGTGGTCCCTGGCTCGAGCGGGGCCTTGGCACGCCTCTTCCAGGGCTTCTACGACCTGCAGTACGGAAGCTTCCAGCCTGAAGTCCCCACTGCCAGTCTTCTGGAAACCCACCTTGGGGACCCTGAGGTATGGGGTGAGGGTGGGGTGAGGTGAGGGTGGGGTGAGGGTGGGGTGAGGTGAGGGTGGGGTGAGGTGAGGGTGGGGTGAGGTGAGGGTGGGGTGAGGGTGGGGTGGGGTGAGGGTGGGGTGGGGTGAGGGTGAGGGTGAGGTGAGGGTGGGGTGAGGTGAGGTGGGGTGAGGTGAGGGTGAGGTGAGGGTGGGGTGAGGGTGGGGTGAGGTGGGGTGAGGTGACGTGGGGTGGGTGAGGGTGAGGGTGAGGTGGGGTGGGGTGAGGGTTGGGTGAGGGTGAGGTGAGGGTGGGGTGAGGGTGGGTGTGGGCTGGGTGAGGGTGGGTTGAGGGTGGGGTGAGGGTGGGGTGAGGGTGTGGGTGAGGTGAGGGTGAGGTGAGGGTGAGATGAGGTGAGGGTGAGATGAGGTGAGGGTGAGGTGAGGGTGAGGTGAGGTGAGGGTGAGGTGAGGGTGGGGTGAGAGTGAGGTGAGGGTGGGGTGAGGGTGGGGTGAGGGTGAGGGTGAGGTGAGGGTGGGGTGAGGGTGGGGTGGGTGAGGGTGGGGTGAGGTGAGGGTGGGGTGGGGGTGAGGGTGGGGTGGGGTGAGGGTGAGGTGAGGGTGGGGTGAGGGTGGGGTGGGGTGGGGGTGGGTGAGGTGAGGGTGGGGGGTGAGGGTGGGGTGGGGTGAGGGGGGGGTGGGGTGAGGATGGGTGAGGGTGGGGTGAGGGGGGGTGGGTGGGGTGAGGGTGGGGTGAGGGTGGGGTGAGGGTGGGGTGAGGGTGGGGTGGGGTGAGGGTGGGGTGGTGGGGTGAGGGTGGGGTGAGGTGAGGGTGAGGTGAGGGTGGGGTGAGGGTGGGGTGAGGGTGGGTGAGGTGGGGTGGGTGTGGGTGGGGGTGAGGGTGGGGTGAGGGTGAGGAGGTGGGGTGAGGTGGGGTGGGGTGAGGTGGGTGAGGTGGTGAGGTGGGGTGAGGGTGGGGTGAGGGTGGGTGAGGGTGGGTGGGGTGGGGTGAGGTGGTGGGGGTGGGGTGAGGGTGGGGCGAGGTGAGGGTGGGGTGAGGGTGGGTGAGGTGGTGGGGTGAGGGTGGGGTGAGGTGGGTGGGTGGGGGTGGGGTGAGGGTGGGGTGGGTGGGGTGAGGGTGGGGCGAGGTGGGAGTGGGGTGAGGTGAGGGTGGGGTGAGAGTGAGGTGAGGTGAGGGTGGGGTGAGGGTGGGTGAGAGGTGGGTGATGGTGGGGTGAGGGTGGGGTGGGGTGGGGTGGGGATGAGGGTGGGTGAGGGTGGGGCGAGGTGGGGTGAGGGTGGGGTGGGGTGAGGGTGGGGTGGGGGTGGCAGTGGGGTGAGGGTGGGAGTGGGGTGAGGGTGGGATGAGGGTGGGGCGAGGAAGGGGTGAGGGTGGGGTGGGGTGAGGGTGGGGTGAGAGCGGGGTGAGGGTGGGGGGTGAGGGTGGGTGGGGTGAGGGTGGGGGGTGAGGGTGGGTGGGGTGGGGTGGGGGTGGGTGGGGTGAGGGTGGGGTGGGGTGAGGGTGGGGTGAGGGTGGGCCGAGGTAGGGGCGAGGATGGGGTGAGGGTGGGGTGAGGTGAGGGTGGGGTGAGGGTGGATTTGGGTGGTGTGGTGGGTGGTGTGGTGGGGGCATGGGTTGGAGTGGGAGGAAAGGAAGAGGCTGGGAAGAGAACAGCACCATACTACATGCGGATGCATGGGCCATTGGAGACGGTGGCTAAAAGCCGTGCAAAGCCAGCCGCTGACTGATTGTCTAAGAATAGGTGCGCACTTATTTTTCCCGTGTTGTTTTTGCCGATTGGTTGTTGAGAAATTCGGCGTCCTGAACGTTTTAGACGCAGAAGTTCTCTATACGCGCGCAATTCTCAACAACACGTCTGTGTCTAGAGGCGAGTTCGCTGCTAGCATTCGCTATCCACACTTTTGCTCATCCTCACACTGACATTTCGAAAAAATGTGAAACATCTACCTAATGAGAACGCCGACATATGAATAGATCAGATCAAAATGCAATGAGCGAGTATACACTGGATCCTATTTGTAGGTAACCAGAAATAAAACAACAGAAAAACGCGCGAAATGAGTGATACCTCGCGACCAATCGACAAGCGGCTGCGCAAGGTATTCGGATGCATATGGCGGTGGATAGATGTGATGCGATGACGGTGAAGATCCAGTACCTGTTACGAAAGACGACGACGTTGATGATGGTGACGACGACGACGACGTTGACGACGACGACGACGACGACGTTTATGGTGACGACGACGACGAGGACGACGACGACGAGGACGACGACGACGACGACGACGACGACGACGATGATGATGATGATGATGATGATGATGATGATGATGATGATGATGATGATGATGATGATGATGATGATGATGATGACGACGACGACGACAACGACGACGACGACGACGATGATGATGATGTCGATGATGATGACGACGACGACGATGATGATGATGATGTCGATGATGATGATGACAATGATGATGATGATGATGATGATGATGATGATGATGATGATGATGATGATGATGATGATGATGATGAAAAATCGTTTTGGTTATGGTGAGTCGGAGACGAGATGCAGTGCTTCTGTTGGGACAGATGTGGCTGGACGCGCTGGATCTGCATCTGTACAGCGTGGGACTCTGGGCAGGAGTGCTGCCCTCTCTGGGCTCACATCTCTTCCCCAACAAGATCATCATCAACGCGTGAGTTATCACCCTTTGCACTTTCATCCGCCCTAATGTTTACGTGTACAAGCTCGCTCTATTGGATTATGGTTCACTCGCTGACAGTGAAACTACGTATACATGCTTTTTTGTTGTTGGTCCCAGATGATACTGTTGCATCATTTGCCTGTTGAGGGTGAAGGTTGATTTGCTGTTGCAATTTCATCAATGCAGGATGTAGACATCACAACTTTTGATTCTATTTTTTTCAAATAGGGCAATCATGCCTGTCTAGTCTTTCATAAACTGTTTCAGTTGTTGGTTTTTCTATTCAAAACTATCTCGCCATGATTTGAAATCAAAGAGAATTTGGATTCCCAAGAGAGAAATTACTTTGGAGAGCGACGCAATGGGGGTGGGGTGGGGGTGAGGGTGGGGGCTGGGGAGAGGGGACACTACTCTCAGGAATTAATTTGCACGGAAACAACGATGGAGTACACGAAGGGAAGGGAGTTGATGGGAAAATAATTTCTGAAGGAGCGGTTTTCTATTTCTATATAAAAATGAAGAGGAGCAAGGGGAGGAACGTAATTGGGGCTTTATTCCGTGATTAATGTTGCTGCAAGGAAGAAGGACCTATATAGTGTCTCCTGTGGTGCCTGCAGGAGCTGGGTCATCCTGCTGACGCTGTACTGCCTGCTGCCCCATCTCCTGCTGCTGGCCCTGGCTCCCCTTCTCCAAGTACAGCCTTTCCAGGGCTGGCTGGCCCTGGCCACTGGCGTCAAGCCAGGTACTCTCTCTCTCTCTCTCTCCTCTCTCTCTCCCCTCTCTCTTCTCTCTCTCTCTCTCTCTCTCTCTCTCTCTCTCTCCCCCCCCTATCTCTCTCTCTCTCCTTCCCTCCCTCCCTCTCTCTCTCTCTCTCTCTCTCTCTCTCTCTCTCTCTCCTATCTCTCTCTTTCTTTCACTCCCCTATCTCTCTATCTCTCTCTCTCTGTCTCTCTCTCTCTCTCTCTCTCTCTCTCTCTCTCTCTCCAATGAACTTGTCATCATGTCACTCATGTGACGAAGGAGGCTCTCTGCTATCGCCGTAACGACGAAAATCACATCTGCTTTATCTTGTTGTATTTTAACCGATGTATATACCCTTGAAATCTTCCATTTACTGTCCATCCAAGTTTAATATATTCCAGTTACTAGAAGCGTTGTAAATGAAACAAAAGTACGAACAAAATGTTTGTAGATAGCTGTTCCATACGCAATGTGAGACTACATATCAGGGTCTAATCCTATGGGGTGACCTACAATTCCTAAATTATGAGTTCTAGCTTGCCCTTCCGAGCTTGTGAGCGCCCATTTGTTTTATCAGTTCACAAATGTAATATCTTATGAGACATTCAAAAAAAGCACGTGCAATCGCATCAGTGCAACCGAAGATGTAAATTCTGTTTGTACATCGTACAATGATACTGCTGTATCTTAATGATGTATGTAAATTGTTTTATGATGAAGGGTCGTCGGCAGAAATAAATATAATCAAATCAAATCAATGCCCCCCCCCCTCCTATTTCTCTCTCTCTCTCTCTCTCTCTCTCTCTCTCTCTCTCTCTCTCTCTCTCTCTCTTTCGCTCCCTCCCCCTCCCTCTCTCACTGGTTGGCTCGCTTGCTCGCACTCACGTTTACAACCGATTTCGAACATGTGCGTGTGGATTCATATTTTGACACACACACACACACACACACACACACGCACGCACAGCACACACACACACACACACACACACACACACACACACACACACACACACACACACACACCTCTAAATTATTGTGAAAGGGATATTTACATATCAGACTACATTTGTATAGTGCGTTGTGTCGCGCAATATCCTATAACTGAAAAGAGCTTGTGAATGTTCTACACAAGTCTGCCCAGAATTGGGTTGTACCGATTTGATGTGAATGGTACATTGTCTCATTTGATTTTCACCGGCTTCAACTGCTTTGCCCGCAGGTCTGTCGCTGCTGTTTGTGACAATTCCTCACACCTTTGCCCAGCTGGGCCTCTCCCCGGTCATCGCCGTGCTGCTCTACACCGCAGTCTTCCTGGCCGGCCTCCTCCACTTGGTCAGTGACCCCGTGTGAATCCATTCATTCCTGCGTTCATTCAGTCTGTTTGGATATTTCAACACGATTGGATCAAGTGTCCTCATGTGGCTTTATTGGAAATTGTTACACCAAAATTACGCCAATGGTGCAGCTGTTGTTTAAATAGTGAAAGGAGGAGGAGGAGGAGGAGGAGGAGGAGGAGGAGGAGGTGGAGGAGGAGAAAAAGAGGAGGAGGAGAAGGAGAAGAAAAAGCAAAGGAGGAAGAGAAAAAGCAAAGAAGGAGGAGAACAAGTGAGGGAAGAGAATGAGGAGAAAAAGCAAAGTAGGAGTAGGAGGAGCAGAGAAGGAGGAGCAAAGGAGGAGGAGGAGTAGGAACAAAGGAGGATGAGCAAAGGAGGAGCGAGGATGAGGAGCAAAGGAGGAGAAGGAGAAGCAAAGGAGGAGGAGGGGGAGGAGGAGCAAAGGAAAAGGAGGAGTAGGAGCA